>PVKA01010018.1:0-66007 GCA_004027165.1 Ctenomys sociabilis
TGTAGCTCAGGGGGGGGTATATACACATCAATAAACAGTTGCTTAGAGAGTTTTTATCCTGTATTTATAAGAGTATATTATCTTTTGTATCTTTCAACATAATTATCTTATAAATATTTCTCTTTTCTTTCTATTAGTCAGTACTTCACAAATAAACTTAAAAATAAACCTAAAATATATATTCAGAACTTTCCTAATTTATGCCCTTGTTTAGATGCTCATTTTTCTACACTGAATAGTCAATAGATAAGAAAAAATTTTGAAATATACATTTTTGTATACAGTTCTCTATAGTATTTCTACTGTATGTTTTACGTTCATTCAGTCAAACTCTCCCTTTTCTCCCTTTGGGAAGAATGGAAGGCTTAAAGTTCGTTACAATGTCCGTACTCTTTAGATGATATCATTCTGGATGTATGTTCTAGTGAAAAGTTTGGGAGGCAGAGACAGAAGTAAGTAGACTTTCCCTTGTGAAAGTCTTGAATGGTATTTATGGCAAGTAAGTTCATGGAAATATGAAGTTCTCCATTGGTCAGAAAATGGGTACTGAAAGTTGTGGCTGCAGAAAAACCAGTTTTGCCTTTGTATGACCTCTTTTTAGAGTCAGGAGGTGACTATTTCTGCCCTGGGCTGTTCTGTGTTGTGAGGGAAATTTCAAAGCCTAAACCTAGACATGCTTCTTGTACTTTCTAAAGATCCTAAATACAGAGTCTGAAAAAAAAAGAACACACAATTCAGCAGTTTACTGTACTAATAAATACCTGACAGCTCATTGCCAACACTTTGAGAACTTCTTGGAATTATAGAGGTCAAAGGTAACTTGTGTGAATCTCATGATGCCTCAATAAACTTGTTATTAAATATTTGTACAAGATTTTCTTTTTGGATGTATATATATATATATATATATATATATATATATATATATATATATATTGGTCTGTATATACTGATGTAAAATATTAAATATTTTTCTGCCTAAAATCCTGGAGTTGTTTTGGGTTCCTATATGAAACTCTGAATGATGCATGCCCTTGTCTCAACAGGGACACACCCAACAACTGTTTCTAACCAGGCTTCAAACAACCTCTATGACTCCAGCCATTGGTGTACTTGCCAGCCTATGCTCCTTACACGATCCACAATCTATTAAATTTTTGTACATTCCTAGTCTTGGATATTAATCACATCTCCTTCATCTTGCCTCCTCACTGTCTTTTATTTCTCTTCACATAATTTAAATATTTTCAGTTTTCTCCATCTAGAAAGCAAAGCTAACTATCTCTAACATATCCATTATAAATTCTATTAATAAATTTCTCATATTACATTGCAGGTATGCATTTATATTTCTCTACCCTTTCTTAGACTATTCTTTGAGTTCAAGTAATTTGTATACGACTTGATTTCAAATATTTAAAAAAGATAATTATTTAATAAAAATTTCAATGAGTAAATAGAAATGTACTGCTGCTAATTATCTTTATATAAGTCCCATCTCTTTTGTACTTTTTAAAGAGAGTACAAAATACAAATAAAACAGAAAATATTACAGGTGATACAGAATTTCACTTGACAAAGTAATATGAATTTCATATATTTGTTATAATACATAGTATTGTCTTTTAACCAGTTACTCATATTACCAAATATATGCATGGAAAGTTGGATGAAGAAAGAAAAAAATAAGGACATGTACAAGAAATTAAGATGAGAAAAATAAATTTGAAAAAAGAGACAAAATAAATTAAGTATTATCTTTCCTTATCATAGGCCAGCAGAAATGTGCTGTACAGTTGTCCAAACAATTCTGCTTCCATCTATAGGATATTTGATTCATTTTGAAACTACATGTAAGTAATAGCAGCCTGCTAAATAGAAACACTGCTCAGCAATGAAAGAGGTAAAGTGTTAAAACCTTTCTTCCATGCAAACATGTACATGTTTCTTGGCTGATTTTATGCTGCTCTGCTCCACTTGAAGCATATACATTTGAACAGGCTCTGTTTGCAGCATAAATTCTCAGAGGGGAGAAATAGAACTTAGCTTTCTTGTTTATTATAAATACTGATTATGTAGGTCTTCAAAAATGTAACTGGAGAATAATTTAAATGCTCAAAGGAACATTCTCATCTGAGGCTTTTGTGCTTGAATAGAGAAACTGCTGTATTTATTGTTTGTTATGGATGAACAACAGTCAAAACTGTCCTATTTTGAGAGCCAAAATTTGAGCAGATGTCCATTATACTGCTTTTGAAAAACTTATATTTCTTTTTATTAAGGTAATACTTGATCATAGCATGGTAGGTTTTATTAGTAAGTCTTCCTTATTATAAGACTTCACTGAAGTATGTATGTGTGCATAAAAGTTCTACTTCCTACTAAGTCTCCTATTATGTCTGTTCACTTTTCTTAAATATATATATATATATATATATATATATATATATATATATATATATGCATTGATGGTAATTCAAAGCCAAGGAATGTATAAAAGTTTATTTGTCTTTGCTTAGTAGAATTTGAAAGAATTTAGTTTTTCTGGCAGTAACTACCTTAAACTTTTTTTTAAAAATATGAACTTCTTGACTATTTCTTTTCATTAAGAGAGATGTTTTTCTAAAGTAACTTTGTTTAATTGAAAACTGGAACCACTGTTTCATGATTTTATGGATCTTTTATATCACACCCAAAGTCGAAAGTCAGTAACGAGTGCAAAATATTTATTAGGAACGAAGTTATAAAATGTGGCCATAATAGAATACTGACAGATTTTATATTGTTTTCATAAGCATTTTTTAAGCTTGCTAAAGAAATATATATTCCCTCCAGGAGAAACATATACCAAGTGTGTTTTTGCAAATGTGTTATTTTCACATGATGAGGATTCCAAGCCACCTTTATAAACCAAAAATCTTTGCATGTTTGAGAATTAAAGCAGAAATTTGCCTACTTCCTGGATAATATGTGAAAAATATTAACTTCTTACTTATTAACTTCAAGCTGTACTTGAGACAGAAGTTATTTTCTATGATTTTGATGTACAACAAATTTAA
The DNA here is from genome assembly GCA_004027165.1 of Ctenomys sociabilis. NCBI lineage: Eukaryota > Metazoa > Chordata > Mammalia > Rodentia > Ctenomyidae > Ctenomys > Ctenomys sociabilis. The sequence goes on from PVKA01010018.1 coordinate 3,060, forward strand.
AACACTGTCAAAATATATTTTTTAACTTTAAAGTTATCAATGGTTCATCATTCTTTTTTCTCTTCTTCTTCTCCTCCTCCTTCTCCTCCTCCTCCTTCTTCTCTTCTTCTTCCTCCTCCCAGGGATTAAGCTCAGGACCTCACATTGCGAGATAGGTGTTTATCTATCTTCATTTCTTTTAGCCTGAAAAATATATTGGTCTCCAGGCAAAATTTGTATGGGTTTCAAGACAAACAACACTTTACATATATCAATAGGGTGGGAAAACTACTTCCTACACAAGATGTTTTGAGACAGACTAGGGAACTACTCAAGAAGTAAAATAATGGGGTATAAAAACAAATAGAGGGGACAGTTTGGGTTGTGATAGGAAATTCACATCAAAGGAGTGCCTAGACAATGCTTTCAGAAAGCCAAACTGGAGAGCGAAAGTAGAGAAGGAAGAGTAGGAGGAGGAAGAGGAGGAGGAGAAGGAAGAGGAGGTAGGTTTAAGCTGTCACCAGTCAAATATTAAACATAGAGTCAAACTCTAGTCTGCCTTGGAATTATTTTCATTTATTTCATTATTGAAATCCTTTAGGAAATAATGGTTGATCTCACATAAAGCCTTCACTTTTGGTCATCCTGCCCAGCATAGCCAAGTGAGGTGACATGCTCTGTAATACGCCATGCTGGGTTGGAATTATAATGCAGTATTTCTCAACTCTCTCAGCACCAAACCCATTAATGTTTTTTCAGTTTGTTTTTGCTTTTTCACTCAATCTTTGAATATCTACCATGAGGAATGAGTACAAATAAATGAACATAAAATATCTTCTGTACAGCGGATGGTCAGTAAATGGAATCTGGTATACTTTACTGAGGAATTTCTTACATGTTAAATTCTCTGGCACTTATGGCAAATTTGAATAACCTAGAGATAGAGCAAATTAAAGCAAAATGAAATCTTTGTCAAAGAGAAATAAAGCCAGGCACTAGTTAAAGTAGGATGGACAGATCTTAATCAGTAGTAAGTGTAGCAGAAAAGAGGGAAATTGAATAAACTGAACTCATTTCGATTTGTGAAAGGATGACTGGGCATTGAAAGGGAAAATGAGGGAATGGAGAACAGGAATCACGGGCCATGAGTGAAATCTGAGATGGGAGAATTTATGAAAAGGTAAAAGTGCTGCTGCATACAAACTCTTCTGAGTTTGTTAACTGGTATTTATCAAGCGTAGGCACCTATCGTCCACAGAGATTCAAGCACAAGGGAACTGTTCTCAAGCGCTGGCTGAAACAAACAATAAAATCTTCGAGCAGTGTCAGGTTCTTTTTTAGGAGGCATTTTACAGAAAGAAAATAAAATTCAACCCAAGGAGAAGGCTGCGAGCCATTAGAATGATAGTAGTTCTCGTCCAAGCCTTTCTTGTCTCAGGGTTGAAGCTTAGTCTCTAAGAGTTAGAAGAATTAGGCCAAGCAATGCCACCTTTGGAAACAGAAGAACATGGCAGAAATGCTTTGAGAAATTTTCACTAAACTATAAAATTGTTTAAGTTACTACCATAAATGCAAATGCAAATGTTTTATCCTGTATATGAAGACGCCGGGCCATAAATGCATTTGTATCAAGATGAGGTTAAAAATATGAGATTTTCTTTTCTGGTGAGAGTTCAAAACACAGGTAAAGAAAAAATTATTTATTTAAAAGGAATTATAAGCCTTGCATATTGACCCATGCTTATAACTCCTGCACTCTGGGAGGCTGAGGCAGGAAGATCATAAATTTGATCCCCATATGGGCAAGTTGGCCTGTCTCAGAATAGATATTAAGTTTTGTAAAAAGAATATTCAGAAGGGCTCAGTGAGAAGGCCGTACATTCAATCATCATTCGAAAAAAAACAAGCAAATAAAAGACCCACCTTTCTTTAAGATAATTTTAGAGTCACAAGAAGTTATAAGGAACCAGAAGTTGCATATACCATTCATGTAATCTCCCCCTGGTGATAGCATGTGACACAATTATAGTGCAACAGCAAGACCAGGAATTGACATTGGTGCAATTCAGGGTTTGTGCTGGACTTATGAGTGTTATTCTTGTATAAGAAAGTTACCTAGTATAAGAAACTGAAAGCATAAATAAGATTCAGAGATACAAAAGTATAGTGAAAGAGAAAGAAACTATTCAAAAGTAAAATAAAAACAGCTGGGAGGTGGGGAAAGAGAAAAAAGGAAGGAAAAGAAAACACGTGCATATGCACAAGATGTTTAAGATAATTGTACTACTAATTTCTATTAGTTGAGTAAAAGGAATAATGAGTGCTTTATATTGTTTGATCAATTTTACATGCCTGTACCCAGTAATCTGAGAAACTACTTGGAAGACAACAATATGCAATATAATAACCATTGTTAATTTCCTATCATCTTGTTTTGAAACTCTATCATTTTTAATGTTTTTGTCTCTTTAAAATAAATAAAGACATTACTGTATTCCAGTCCTATAGTGATATTTTGTATCTAGTATGCATAATGGAGATGTCTGCTGGCTTTTTATTTTCCCATGCCAAGCTTGTACCAAAGCCATGACATAGGGCACATGTGCTGGAGTGTAGCACTGTTATTACATTCCAGCCTAAAATTCTCTTCCCTACACTTTTGCTGTACCTTGTTTTAAATTTTACATGATTTCAAACTCATACAAAAGTTGTGGTACTTTTATACAATGGAGTATTACTAAGCCATAAGGAATGATAAACTCAAAACCTTCATATTTAAGTGGATGCCAATTGAAGTTATTCTCGTAAGTGAAATAAACCAGACCCATGTGCATACATATCATACAGTCTTCCTAGTATAAAAACACAAAAGAAGAAATACAAACAGAAAGGTATAACACAATTAAAAGTAAAGTGAGAAATTGAGGATTAGACAACAAAGGGAGGGCAAGGAGAAAAGCTAGGAAGCATGATGGGGCAAAGCTGTACCGTACATTTATACACACAAGATGGGTATGGCAATGATCCTGAGAACTATCTGCAGGTTCTTGAAACTAACAGTTACTTGGTGGGATTCTCACCCTCACTAACTACACATGCGGATACCTATGAACTGAGCAACTGCACTAGGATAGCAATGTGTAATAGTGGGGTCATGACTGGAATGCCTGTCATTCTGGTCTTCTAAACACATTCTGCTTGTCATGACTTACCAATTATTGGCATACTATCTTTCAAGTAAACTGTTGTTTTAAAAAAAGGATAAGAAAAAAATGTCACAGGTCTGTCTCACTACAATGATATATATGATTAGGTTTCTGAATTTCTGTGTAAAAAATGTAATTGTTTATTCATAATTTTAAAATATTTTTTAAATTTTTTTCCGTATTCTGTAGAGACTTAAAGTTTAACATATCAATACTTGATGGAAAATACATGTTCCATCTTATGCCTAAGATGTTTGATATTCAGACAGATAGTGATGTTAAACCCAACTGCATATGTTGTATGGTAATAATATAATTAAGCTTCTGTTCTGGAGGATTAACAACCTGAGTTTGCAGAACAAAAATTAGAGAAAAATAAGGGCTACAAAGACAGGCAACATTTTGGCCCTAGCTTTTCAAGTTCAGTGAGAACTCAGGATTTGGAGAACATACACTGTACCATCATTTAAGTCAGTTTTTTCTCAAATTTTTGGATCAAGGAGATTATGGGGTCACAGAGGAATGTGATTGATGATGGAGAGTGTGCCTAAGGAGAGCCACATGGAGACAAAACATTCTCTCAGGCTTTCACAGAGAGCAAATTGATCAAGCAATGGCCATGACTCATCCACATGGTTGACACATCTACAAAGCACGGTACAGGTTTTTGGAATAGTCCTGAAGGGACTTGACTGACCTCAGCAGATACGAAAGTTACATTTCTTGTTATATACGTCTTGCTTTATCTTGGTCTTAACCATCCAGCAGAAAAGTATAGAAAAGAGGTATGAAAAGTGAAGCCATGTTAATATGCTGAGCTGTGGAAGGCTCAAGTCATCACAGTTGGACATTGCCAGCTCTGTGGATAACCCACTACTATTGTGGACTACTGGACTATATTGGAATATTTTGCTGAATTCATGCACCTACAATATTTGGATGGCAATGGAAAACCCATCTCTGACAAGACTAAACAAAATGAGATATAACTGAAGGACCATTTTGTATTTGTATATACAAAAGTTAGGATAGATACATAGCTACTTTCTCTTAATTCAGACAGAAAAAAGATTTGTACTAATAGTGTTTGGACAGGATATCACATCTGCATCTTGTGCTATGAATGACTGCTACAAAGACAGCAATGTGTTATGTATTAATTATTGTAACTTTCCTACCAACCTATTCTGAAACTGTCTCATTGCAATTTTTCTCAATAAAATTAATAAAAAACTAAATTAATTAAAAAACAAAAGTTGTAACAATTGTACAAATAGTTTCCATAAAGCATTTACACACTCTCCTCAGGTATTTTTGTCTCACCACATTGCCTTTATCCTCTTTCTCTATCTGAATGTGCAGGTGCATACACTCATCCCCAGCACAGAGCACAACAGTGTGCTGGGATAAGAGACACCTTTGAGCTGCATCTGTCTTCTCACAAAGAGCTTTTGAAAGTCTCCCAGTTACCTGAACCAAAAGGTGCTAGGCAAAACTTTATGATAATATTTGACCACAGGTCCTTGTTCATGACACAGAACACCTACTACACTGAAAATCTCATAATATGAAATAAAACAAATCAGCTGCACAGCTATAAATATAGAGATCAGGCCCTGGATTAAAACTTGAAACCTTCGTCTCCCACACACCTCCTCTGGGAAAGGGAGAGGAACTGGACACAACTAATAATCCATCACACCCCAGTGTGAACTAAACTGTAAAGTTCAGTGAGCTTACAAATGGCTGATGGTGGGAGGCTCCTTGTGGGTGGTGCTCCTGGGCAGGGCGTGAAGTTCCAGGACAGTCCGTACATCTGCTCCATCGGCTGCTCACCTGCATGCTTTACAGTAAGTCAAAAATAAATAGTGTTTCCTTGAGTTCTACAAGCCGTTCTAGCAACTTTAGAGTTAGCTGTTCGAACTCTAAAAGTGGATATTACAATAGAGATTAATAGCTGGTCAGTATAAAACATGAGGCGCAATGTGGGTCCTGGGTTTGGCATTTGATGGGGACTGATTCTTTAACCTGTGTGGTCTGTACTGACTCAAGTTAGGGTCAGAGCTGAGGTAAGCTACAGGATGCATGGTCAGGGTCTGCCAAAGAGCTGTTTCTTGATGGGGAAGAACTGCACACATTTTGGTTGTAGAAATGCTGTGTTTTATGTTGCCTGTATAAGAAAACAAAAGTGTCCATCTGACATGCATTAATTTTTTGTTCTTGCAAAGAATCCAATGTGTATTTCAAAGCATTCTTTATCCTAACCAAAGTATAAATTCAAATTTTGGGAGATTAATATCCATGCAACTGGATTGTATACAGACTTCACTCAAATTTTTCCAATTGTTCTAAGTATCCTATGCAGCAAATGAACTTAGTTATCATGTTTCTTTTTTTAAATCTTGTACTATTCCTTACTATTCCTTTGTGTTCCATGACATAAACATTTTTAAAGTGTACAAGCCAGTTAGGATGTGTTCCTTATTTTTGTGTATTTTTGGTAGAATGTCAATTTAAGTTTGTCTGAAACATCCTGTTGATTAGATAAGTTGATGGGTTTTTTTTGTATTTTAGGGAAAGGTACAGAGGGTATTTAGGGTCTCCCTACTAGATAGGATTCATAGTGATCTTGTTTACAGCCTCCCAAGAGTTGGGCTTATAGGTGTGAGCCAGCACACCCGGTCTCATTTGCTTTTCAGCATGCCCAGAGGCAGCACCAGCAAGGCAGGCCTGAGAATTGAACCCCTGGTACTTTAATCCTCTGAGCTATTTGGCTTGCCCTTAAGTTGATGCATTTTAATCAAAGATATTAGGTAAGTAATACTGTGTTCTGAATTTCACATGGAGGGAAGAAAAGCATATCTTTTTCCCTGTGATTTGCTTGACATTAATTTTGATCTCTTGGTTAGGATAGTTTAGACAGATTTATGTACTGTGCAGTTAGTTTTTTTCCATTCCTATTTATAAAGATTATGAAAATATAAGCTTATGTTTTCTTCCCTTTCCGAAATCATTTAAGGCTTAACACAAATATTTCTTCCTCTATCAAATTTTCCACTGTATGCTTCTCCTACTAAGACTGACTTCTTTATAATGTTCATTTTATTAAAAAGTAACTGTTCCATTTTCTAGGTCACTTAACAGATTAGAAGTCTTTGTCTACAGGGACTTTATTCTATTCATCATTTATTGTTCTAGAAAAGCAGAAATTTCCCAGTAGCTATTAATTTAATAAGGTAGTAAATAAAAATGAATTCTAAGAGTAATAATGGAAATGTATTTCCATCTCCATTTTATAAAGAAAAATGAAAATCAGCATGGTGAACTTAAATACACCCCAAGAAAAGAGCGAAGAAAAGTCTAAGCTGAATTTCAAAAACTGTTGCTCTACAGTTGATTGCACTGAAACAGCAACTAGTGAAACAATAATGCTTTGCAGCAAAGAATTCCTAATCTAGTCCTAAAACGGTAAGCCATGCCCTTCCAGACAGATGTAGGGTTATCTGGGGTCAGCTGATCCAGACTGAGCTCTGTGGGGCTGGCTCCAAGCTTCTCATTAGATCCAGTTATGCTCTACTTGCCCTTCATGCTTCTTGGATCCACAGAGGCCACCCAAGACCAGGAGTACAATAGGAGCAGGCCATGACCACATGGTAATGAGGGCTTAAGCTCAGAACCAGTACATTGTAACAAACTCCCCCGCGACTCTCCAAACCAAATTACAAAGCCAAGCTCACTCTCACTGTGGCAGAAAAATAGCAAAGGATGGCAATATTAGACAAGGCATGCATGAATTGAGAAAAGCATTGAGAATGATACAATCTACCACAGGAATACAGACAGGAATGGGTCTAAGCAGCAGTCAGCTTGCTGAAGGACACAGAAAGAGTGCAAAGCACCTGAGAGATTGCTTAGGTGCCTGCCTGGCTGAGGAGAAACAGGTGTGTTTACTTAGTGTGTTCTCACTTTCCCTCTGTATGCCCCATTCTCTAGCTGGACCCATATTCTCAGGTACATAAAAAGGTCCTGCCTTTGCCAGGGACCACAAACACATGCAACCTCATACATTTAAATATTTTAATTTCCACCATATGTCCAATATAGTTACATTGTCATTGTGAGGTTAAAGTCACACAAGAGAAAAACTGAAAAATGGCAAGCACTAGACTAATATCACATTAGCATGATGACTATTTATCCACCAATCCTGTAGCAGGATGATGCCCAGACTTTGACCATTAGGATGTCCTCACTGAGTTGAGTCATAAAATTTATATTAGCTTATACTAGATAGAAGTAAATCAATTCTATCACTTCTGTGGTTTTAATTTTTTAATATAAAAATGAAAAAGAAAGAAATTATGATAACTAAAATGAAGGCCAGTGAGGTAGCTCAGTGGACTAAGTGCCTGCTTAGGCACATTAGGGTAATACATTAATTCCATCTCTGGGAAGGCTGAAAGCAGGAGAATCACTAAGAGTCTGAGCTGCATAGTGAGACTCTGTACCAAACACATTAAAGAAAAGAAAACCAAAATGGTATGGTTTAGATCTTAAGTGCCTCTTCCAAAGACCTTTTAAATAAAGTCTTGGCCCCCACTTTTTCACTACTGGGAGGTGGGGACTAAGAAGTGAGCAGGTCTTCAAACGCTAGGGCACAACCTTGAAGAGGACTGTGGGCTTGCTGACTCCAGGCTCCCTTTTACCTCCCAGGCAGGAGCTGAACAGCTTGGCTCTCTCTGAGCTCACAGTGCTCCTTGCACCTGAAACCTAAACACAATGTCTGCCTGTCGTGGACCAGAGCTGTCAAAACTGTATGGAAAATATGTTTCTCTTCATAAAGTAATTATCTTAGGTATTTTTTAATATAGTGATAGAGTTGTCCAACACACAAAAATTTCTTCCCTAAGGTACAGTTTTCAATAAATGCTTTAAAACTGAATGCTGTTTGAAATATAAATCATATCTGAAAACACAATGCAATAAACAAAAAAGTATAATACATTTGAGCAAAGTTCAGCAGTATCTCTATTTGCTTTATAAAAAGCAAAAAAAAAATCTTTATTTAATTATTGAAGACTGCAAGTACTAAGGTCGTGGTGTGCTTTTGTGTTTTTGGAGACTTTATTTTTGTCCTTATGGTTCTGAGGACTGAACCCAGGAAAAATTCAGCATATCTCAGCCCTGTTCAGAATCCTGAGATCTTTCTAGATGGTATAGGTTTTTCCCCAACTTTCATTTCTTCTAAATAACTGAAATTACAGATGTCAATCAGCACTCTCAACTGTTTAGTTCTTTAGAACATGAGAATGAAATGAATGCTTTGTGTTTTTATATAATAATGACCAGTGTTTATAAAAAAAAGGAAAAGTACAACCAAACTGTAATTTGACAGTTTTATCAGGAAAAAAATCCTATTACTATTGGCTTTGAAAAGAAAGCATATAAAAAATTATTTGCCCCGCTATGTAAAAAGGTAAAAATAAGTAAAACCAAAGGGATGAGCCCGTAGGTCACAAATTCAGGAAAGATATTCATTATTACTGTGTGTTCAGTATCCCCAATGTGAAAACGTGTGCACTCTGAACCTTCAGCTTAAAGATTTGCTCTCTGTAATGCCCATGTTCCATTCTGCTTATTATCAGCCAACTTTTCATTAGCCATTTTCTCTGCTTTCTTTTCTCAGGGGAATGACTGTGCAAAGAGTAATCATTTAAGGGTTTCCATGCAGTCCTCATGGACTAGATTGGCCACTGGTAGAACCAAATGTGTCTGAATGTGTCATTCTCACATTCACAGATGCTATTCCGGGAGTAGCTCTCTTAAATTCCCTCTTTCTCAATCTAAAGTGTTTTTAACAGATACCCTAAGCATATGTTTAAGATTGACTTGAAACATCTTCCCCAGATTTCATTGTGGTGATTTGCATTCTACAGCAAACACATCTCACACAAATATAACAGCAAGTAGAATGCCCACGCTTTGTGCATCCCGCCAGTTGAAAATTACATCCCCAACTTCTTGCTGTCTGAAAGTCAACATTAATACCAATCATTTTAAGCCTATAGTGCACTTCTCCTCTGGAAGCAAATAAACCTCCAGGGAAAAGTGCAGTATGAATAAGGCCAGTCTGGAGCTCATTTACGAAGAATGAGGGGCATGGGATTCTAGCAATACACTTTACATCCCATGAAGTTTGTTTCTGTCTTTATTTTTTTTTAATTTCCATATCATTTACAGTGTGGGCTTTTCAGATGTCAGGCTGTGGAGGCACAGTGTAATATTACAAGGCTTTCTTTATGTAGGGCTAAATTTTATATTGAGGGCTTATTCTCTAATATTTTCCTCCTTCTCCTCCTTCTTTCCCCTCCATTTTTCTTTCTTAAATATAATCATGAGACATAAGTTACTAAAAAATAAAAGTTTTATTCCTTAGTGAAATTATGTTTTGTTGATAAGGGGAGTTCAAATTTGTCATCACCAAGTAAGTGAGAAATATGGACTTCTAAGAGCTCTTCTAACTCATTTTTTAGGTAAGGATAAAATTATATTTTTTCTATCTGCATTTACTTCCTGTATATAATTTTATATATTTTATGATTTTTTTCCTGTATTTTAGGGAAGGGTCTACATGGTATTCAGGGTCTCACTACTAGACTAGACTCATAGTGATTCTCCTGTTTACAGCCTCCCAAGAGCTGGGGTTACAGGCACACGCCACCATATCCAGTCTCAATTGACACCTCAGTGAGCTGGGCAGGGGGCTGGCACCCCAGGCCCTGGGATCAAACCCCCAGCCTAGTCTGATGAACTATTTGGCTGCCCCTATACATTTAAAAAGAATAAAAAAATAGTAAAATCATTAGAAATGATACAGAACTTTGCTAAACAAAATGAAATTCAACAGTGGTTGTTATATTGCATATTGCTGTCTTCAAATTAATTCTTCTGATTGCCAAATATAATCATGAAACTTTGGTCCAAACTTGTAAAATATTAAAAAGGAAAGAGAAAAGACTCAGTATTAACTGCTTCTTGCAATAGACCAGCAGAAATTAGCAGTACAATTGTCCAATCTATTCTGTGTATATACAGTTCTTTTTCCCTTTCATTATTCCTTTCCTTCATTCCAATCAAAAAATGAGCATCTTAGATGAATATACTCTCCTCAGATGAAGAAATACAAATGATAAATATATGGAAAAATGTTCAATGTCATTTGTCACTTGAAAAATGCTGAGTAAAACAACCCTGAGATCCATTTCACCTCAGAAGGGATGACTACCATCAAGAACTCAAGAAGCAACAAATGCTGGAGGGGCTCTGGGGATAGGAAGCCTTCTGCCCTTTCGGGGGGAGTTGCAGACTGGCACAACCGCTATGGAAGTCACTGTGCAGGTTCCTCAAACATGTGGGACTGGAAGTCTCATTCAACCCAGTTAGTCCTCTTCTAGGTATTTTTTCAGAATTATTGAAAACATCAAATCACAGAGATATTTGTGTACCCACGTTTACAGCAGTGTAATTTGTCCTAGAAAAATCTTGGAAGCAACTCAAATATCTATCAACTGAAGATAAAAAAAATGTGGTACTTTTATACAACGGAGTACTACTCAGCTGTAAAAACACAAACTTGGGACTTTTATAGGTAACAGGATGCAACTAGAGACTGTGCTGATAAATGAAATAAATAAGACTGCATCTGTGTATCATTTTAAAATTTCATGTCTAAAATCCACACCATGCATTCCTTTTTGATAGTATATTCCTTTCAGAGTAAACCTACATGTATTATGAATTTCTTTAGTTATGATTTCAAAATAAAAAAGTAGGTTGCTATCTCTTTTTTATCCTTTTATAATGGTAAAAACATACAACATAATATTTAGTATTTTCTTTGTTTTCAAGGATACAGTTAAATGGGATTAAGTGTATTCATATTGTTGTAACACAAATTTCTAGAATATTTTCGTCTTGTAAATCTGAAGCCCTATACTTATGAAATAATTTCTGTTTCCCCCTCCCCCAAAAATTGGAACTACTTTTTTCTTCTTATGTGTTTGATTAGCTTAGCAGTCTTGTACAAGTGGATCATAGAATACTTACTTTTCCATGGCTGATTTATTTCATTCAATGTAGTGTTCTTCAGGTTTATTCATGCTGCAGCATATGATGTAATTCCCTTCCTTTTAAAGCTGAACAACATTTCATCATAGGTACAGACCATGTACTTTGGAAACAGTGTTGCAGTGAATACAAGTAAACACAGATTATCTCCTGGAAACAACAGATCTGAAATGATAGGACCTTCAAACTGTTAAGTCATCTGGACTAACTCTAGGGTGTACAAAAATGTGGTGACAAAATACAGTGAAAAGTGCTCTGTTGCCACGTGCCTTCCAGTACAAAGGCAGGGGTCTGTACCAGGAGAAGCAAAATGTGGCACCACGCCAGTAACGTGAGATGAGTATCAAATCAACTCAGTCAGCTGTGAGCTACAGTTGAAACGAGGCATATTTTGAAGGGTACTGAAAGTCCTGAACCACGTTCAAAGCATTATATTTGATCTCTACAGCTTCAAATTACGTGCTCATACTAACAAGGGAAATGATATTTGGCTCTCTAGTTTAATTCTGTGAACAAAGTTCAGAATTTTCTCTAGAAAACACTTACTTCCCCTAATGAGAAAAAAATGTGGGTTAGTGAGGGTTTCTGACCTTGATGGAAGAGTGCAAGCTGAGGTTGTATGCCACGGTGAGCTCTGACTATTATAAGGGATTGTTAGAGCACTTAAGAGATTATATGTGTAGAAAATGACCTGGAAAATGAAGAACTGTTTGCACCTTCCCTCATAACAACCCTGCAAGGAAGCATCGCTTCTGGTACAGCATTTCTGCCTGATAACATTACAGTTTCCACCTTAGTAACAGAATTTGGCACCATGCCTTTGAGCTCTTCCAAAACTAAAAATGAATAAGGAACATGAATGTTTCAAATCAATTTAAGCCATGGAGGCAGCCACAACATCTCAAGTGCAGACACTTAATGCAAAATAAAACAAAACAAGCAAACAGACAAATAAAAATTCATCCAGATTTGCTTCAGAAAGTGCCAAGAATGATGGACCAAGTGTCTTCAAAATGAGTGAAGCATACTGACTGGGATTAATGGGAGTCTTTCATTGTAATAATTTTTAAAAGAGCATAAAAATAGTAAAATAATATTAGAAATGGTATGGAATTTCACTAAGCAAAAGATTGGAATTCACCAATAGTTGTTATGCATATTGTTGTATTCAAATCAGTTTTTCAGATTACTAGATATAAACATCCAAATTGGTCAAAAAGGTACAAAAAAGAGAAAAAATTTAAACATTAAGTGTTCCTTTCTATATACCAGCATAAATCAGCAGTACTATTATTCAAACTATGCTGTGCCTGTAAGTATATATTTGTGTTTCCCTGTCTTCTTTCTGCCTTTTTTCCCTTCCTTCTTCCCAGTGGTACCTTCCTCTGAATAGGTTCTTTCCCTTTCATAGTATCTATTTTACCTTTCAGATTTTATTTGCTCTTTCAGTTTCTTATACTAGCAAGACAATACAGTGCAGGTCTGACTTATTTCTCTTATGAGGATGATCTTTAGTTGCATCCATTTACTTATAAAAAAACTGTCTTTTTTACAGCTGAATAATACTCCACTGTATAAAAATCCTGCATCTTTTTTTTATCTACCATTGAGTTGATGGGCATTTGGGTTGTTTCCAAGACTTAGCTGTGACAGATTGTGCTGATATAAACATGGATGCACCTATATTGCTGTAGTACAATGTTTTCAGTTTTTGTGGAAAAAATGCCTCAGTGGAAAATAGCTGAGTTGAATGGGAACTCTAATCCTAGATTTTGAAGAATCTCCATACTGATTTCTATACTGGTTGTTCCAGTCTTCACTCCCATCAATATGTTTAAAGATTCACTATTGTTTGACCTCACTTTTGTATTATCATAATATGGTAAAATATTCAGGATTAAATATTGCAACCTACAATTAGTAATTGAGAATGAGATTAGATAGATAGATAGATAGATAGATAGATAGATAGATAGATAGATAGATAGATAGACTCAAAATTTTTCAAGTTAAAAATGTATTTTTCTGGGTTTTATTTACATGCTCATGGAGAGGCATATTTTTACATCACTTGGGAAGGGTTTCTTCACCTAGAGTACAGGTCTGTCTGGTTGTTCTAAGTGGATTCCTGATAAGGGCTGTTCCTCAAGTATGATATGCAGGATTTCAGGATGTAAGAATATACTTCAGGATCTTGGTTGGATGCTATGGCCCCTAAAGTCATCCATTAATACTCTTTTACCCAATCATATATGTAATGAGCCATTAAATTTAAAAAATTCATGATAAGATAAAAAGTAATATCTAGGAAGAGCTAGCCCAAATCGGATTCCAAGTAGCACTTATACATGTAGCGTCATGATAAACGGTCATGTAGAGATTATATAACTTATATTATTATAATGTGCTTTTTTATTTTTTCCAGTTTTGATCCCCAATGTTTTGGACCATAATGCATGCTTTACTCAACTAGGTATTTCATATTTAATGTTATTACTATTTAGCCATAATTTATATTGGCAACAATAGGATATTAAATTTGAAACAAAATTTAAAACTATTAAAATTTTTCAAGGTTAATGATCTATTAGAAACATGTGTTTCTAATCATTACAGGTATGAACTTATTTATGAGGAGATTCTGATGCACGTTCCATCTAGAATATAGCAACAGGAGCCACTATCAACGAATTCGATTTTGTAAGATCAACAATGTAAACTCTAGACACTAACAAAGAGAAAACTATGCATCATTTGTCAAAAAATGATGTTTGAGCCCTTTCAACAGCATATTTACTCTCATAAATAATATGCATTCCTAATTTTAGCAGATCATATTGCTGATGAAGTAGTTTGGCTTCTACAGAGAAGTCATATTACTAGAAATCACTTCTTTTAATCTTCTATATGTTGAATCATAAATTGTGCATATTAATATGTTAATTGAGAATGTTCTTTAGAATATGAAGCTAATAGGAAAAAAATAAAAGCTATTTCTTCAGCCATGACTTTAATAATAATTCACAGTTATTTAGAATCTCATTTACTCTCCTAGTGCCATATCACTAGGGAGACACATTCTCCTGGCAAGAGCAAATCGTGTCTTTACTGGGAAGGCTACAACTACTGTGTCATAAATCAGGACACTTAGGGCTTGGGCAAGGGGAAGCTGCTATGAGGAAACCAAATTAAACCACTCTTTGAGGGTAGCTTGTGAAGGCAGCTAAACCCATTTATATGTGCATGGCTTCGCTCTTCTGTGTATTTGCTAAGGCTGTATCAGAAAACCAATTACAAATGTAACTTCTGCACTTTGCTTATTATCACTGAGGAGCAGTAAATGTCCTGTAAACACTGCTCTGTTATCTCATTAATTGAAGAAGCACAAGTCAAAAGTGAACTGTGTTTACTTTTAAAGGAATTAAACGAAATGTCTGAAAGAATGACTACTTGATACCAACTTGCTTGCCTTTCAGAAAATGAATGACTTCAAAGTTCTATTTAGCATTCAGTTATGTAAACTTTCACTAGAAAAATGAAATATTAAGATGTAAGATTACAGTAATCTTGCATCTTAATATTTTCAGGATCTCTGCTTTAGGATCTTAATATTTCCTTACAAACGTATGCCACCACATAAATGCACATGTTTGTAAATGCATAAAGAAATTTTTAAAAATAAAAATATTTATAAACTTAACAAATATCTTCAAAGACATATCTAAGAAATACAAGGGCAAGCTAACTTTTTTTTACAGATAGAACTAAAAGCTCATAACAATTCCAGAATCCATAGAGTAAGAATAGAACAAGTAATTCATTTGGTTGAGTAAGCACAATCTCAAGGGCCCTGTGAGTGATGAAGGTCTCTGGGTTAGCAACTTCAGTGGACTGCATCACATCCTAGAAAAACTAGAGATACTAAAATTTCAGATCACATGCAAACGAATTCTTAGAAAATGCGAGCTCAAAAACACTCAACTACATTTTCTCAAAGAGTGATGTTTTCCTTGAAGTGCTGCAGCAGTGATTTGCCTCTAAGGTCTGAAATAGTAAATGTGTTTCCCCTTTGAACTGTGAGTGAAAAGTCAATGGTATTACTTACATGTCAAAGTGCCTCTGGAATAAATTACCAACAGCCACCTGTAGTGCATGAGTCCTGAACTTGCATAGCTTTTCAGGATCTCTGCTTTAGAACCCAGCCGTCTGTATAAAGGAGATTCTGGGTCTATTCACTTTAAAGTCTCAATGTCATTAGGAACATTTAAAATGTGCAAGTCTTTAGTCTTCTCAAATCATTTTAATGAGTTATTTATAAAAGCAAAGAAGCAATATGATTACCTGTTTTGAGCTGTCATATAAAAAAGCAAGAAAAAGCAATAAAATGCTGAGAATATGTGAAAGTATAATACGGGGTGGTGGTCACTCTATGCTGAATGCTATTCCAAGGCTATTTTTTGCCATCTTGCTAATATACTTAAGATAACTTAAATGTTATTCTCAGGAGATCAAAGCACATGACATGTGTTTAGCAGGAATTCATACATCAGGTTCTGACAATAAAAGTACACACATAATATACCTATGGTTTTGGTAAATTAGTTGTAAAGGGTAAATCCTGAGAGTGGTCCTTTTGCTAGCCCAACTCAACTTAGCATGAAAGATTCTGTAGAAAAACATGAATTCACTGAATAGTAATAAGAGTGATTTGGCTAATTCTCTATTGCTGTAGGAAATAAACTTCACTCAACTTTTGGGATTATGTAAAACTTGAGAAGAATAGGCAATGATAGATGAATTTACCTTATTTTCAATAATTTGATCTTTGTTGCTTCCTTTGCCTTCTCTCAAAATGATTTCAAGGCAAACAATACTTTTTATCATTTTCTATTAAGTAGTTTTAAATGACCTATTAGGAAATAGCTCAACAAATCAACTATTGACTTTTATAATTAATAGCGCATGTTACATGAGAAAAAAATAATTCAGAGCACAAATTATTTAAATGTGATAAGGTATAGGAATCATCATTTGAATTATTCCTGTGTTGTGAATTAATTGATTTCACATTCATTTTCCAAATGAAAGTGCTTGTTGGGTCAGGACGCATGTTCGTACCTGAGACCCAATTATTTGGCCCAATGTTTCTGGGAAGAAATTCTTGCTTCATTTCACAGCTGGGGAGACCTGTGCCCCTGTGGAGCACTGACATTTACACCCCTATCTTCTCACTCCGGAGACTGGACTTTGACCACTTTTGAAGCCTCTGTGGAAACTATTTAAAGATGTAAGAATTTGTATGGAGAGACTGACAAGATGGATTTAATCTTTCTTTTATCACTATCTCCCACAAAAATAAAAAGACGCTACTAGTGATTTTAATTTAATTAAAATTTATAGGGCATTTCCTGTGCTTAGAGGGTTGTGTGCTCAGTGCTAAAAGTTACAGAAAGTAGAAAATATTTAATCCTTGGTCTCAAATAATTTATATCTGGTATAGGAAAAGTATGATGGAATTTAACCAGACTTGAAGATCTGAATGTCCAAGGCAAGCATTGTCCTGTATGTTTTTCATTAGGGGAACATGAAATACTGTGGTGCTGTGAACAAACATTAAAAAATAAACAGATATGTTCTAAGGTAGAAGACATATGATGAGGAGACAGATACAGACACCAGAGGCAATAACCTTGGGAGAGATAAGTGTAAGGCAAAGGTGGACGGGAATTACAGTCCCTGATTTCTTTGGTTGCACAGTATTTCTTGATAGAAAAAAAAATAGCTGTTCTTTTGTTATATCTGCTTCCTTCATTACCAAGTTTGGCATGCCATGACTTCTCACCCTAAGACAAAGTTAAAAAACAAAGGAAAGAAAGGGAAGAGTTTGGGGTCAATTGACTGAAGCAGTAAGTCATAGGTTGGAAGTGAAGAAACAGAAGTTCCTCCTCCCTGAGATCCACTGCAAAGTAAGAAGTCTTATTTCTCCTGTCCCAGCCTCCATGCCCTCTGTGCTGCTGAAACCTCCTGGAAAGCCTCCCTTCTGTCCTTCCCTCTGCTAGCAACACTCATAAACCTGAAATTCAACATATTTTAGAACTGACTGTATGAATGGTGGATGGAGTTTATGCAAACAAAGTGAGTATTGTTCTTGGGCTACCTGGCCCTTGTTAGGTGTGTTGAAAGGACTCCCCAAGGCACAAGAAAAAAATAAGATATGACAGGAGAATAACCCAAGGGGAAATGTGAGAGAAATTAGGTTAGAAAACCATATAACCCTAGAGAAAATGACAGCAGAGTGGATTGCTTCAGAAAAGGATAAAAAGAAAGTTGGCAACCTAGGTTTAGTGGGAGAGGTTCCCATCTGTTAGTAGAAACAAGAATATTTTCACTATGTTGTAGCCCTCTTCAAAATACACAGAAAAATGACCATCAGTTTCTAAATCAGTTCCCAGGATTTCTTCTAACAGTTACTTATATATAAATTCCTTCATTTGAACATTAGTTTATTTTGACAAGGTTTAAAACTTAGCAACTTTTTTCTTCTTCTTCATTTTGCTTTGAAAAATGTAGAGATTATATTGTGTCATGAAATCAAATCCACAGCATCATAGTGTGTCTTTGAAATACTGCATGTGGGACTGGAGATGATTTCATTACAGGGATAGAATAGAGGAGAATTCACAGAGATTGTTCTCTCTTAGGATGAGTCATCACACTTTAAAGTAACTCAGAAATTGAAATAGGAGATACAGAAAGGCGAAAGTTCAGGAATGGGTGGCCATGACAAGATCAGAAGTGAGCTGTGGCCGTTAACTCATCCACACAGCTCACACTGACAGAAGATCCACAAGGTGCTGTCTGTGGTTCCAGGGTAAATCCTTAGGGGATTTGACTGACCTTATCAGACAGAAAAAAATTACATTTTTAGTTGTACAGGTCTTACTTTAACCTAGTCTTAACCATCCAACAGAAAAGTGTTACCACGAGGTATAAAAAGTAAAGCTATATTAATATGCTGATCTGTAAAAGGCTCAAGTCAACACTTCAGACAATTGCCAATTGTGTTACTATTATGGACTATTGGACTATAATGTGTTATTTTGTTGAAATCACATACCTATGATCTTTGGACTGGTATCAACTATGAAAAGGTCCTTTAAAGATTTCTCCAAATGCAGCTTTTCTAACAGCAATCTCTGACAAAACAAAACAGAAAAGGGGAATATAAATAAAGGGCTGTTTTATTGTAAAAAAAAAAAAACCCATATGTATATACAAGATAGTTGGGACAGATATACAGTACTTTCTCTTAGTTCAATGAGAAGAAAGGTTTGTACTAAGAATGTTTAAACAAGATATCATGTCTGCATCTTGTCCTCTTAATAACTACTCTGAAGACAACAATATACAATGTATTAATTATTGTAACTGTTCTACTAACCTGTTTTGAAACTGTTTCATTACTGTTTTATCTTGTTTCTCATTACAATGGATTAAAAGATGAAAAAATTATGGAAGTCCAAATTCCTCCACTTCAACTTAAAATTTATTATGAGTTATATTTGCCCAGTAAAGTGTCATTTTGAGTGTGGCTGAATGATGAACATTTTCACTGGCTATTACAAAGTTTACACGGAACTAAACTACATCACTGAAAGAAACAGATCTCTAGGAAGTTATGCAGCTAGGCAGTAGAAGAGTGCAGAAATGAGTGCTCCACTGCTAGGCTCTTGCTACCACACTCCTGTATCCCTAAAGAAAACTAGCTCACAGGTCTGCAGGACTCAGTGTGAAAATGTAAATTCGGGGCAGTGCTTCACCCAAGTGAGAGGGAGTGGATCTTCACAGGACTTCACTAAGAGTAGTACTGAAACAAAAAAAAAAAAACAATCTCTTAAACCAAAAGTTACCCAAAAACACAATAGTAAATACATTTCCCCTCAAGATTATTAGGTTGTAACTGTATCATAATCTGCTACTTTATTAATTCAAAGACTCTTGTAAGGTATGACCTTGAAGTAATTTTCACATGGGTTTAAATATTGCTCTTCAAATAAGTAATATTTACCTGCTTCCTGTTATCCAAATAAATGAGCTTATCCTTAGTAGAAAAGCAACTTTGCAACTAGATGCACAAACCAAGTAGATTCTCTCTCCATTAATAGGCTAGTATTTCATAAGAAACAGTGCTATACTTAAGTTTGGCAGGATGCCATAAAGAGGCAAAGCACCAGGCACATTAAATTTAAACCTTCTGTATGGATGCTTTATTCCAACAGCCATGATGGACATGTCCCTGGTGTCCCCAGGGTTTGAAACCTTATGAGTGTGTTGGCATCATCAATACCCTGATACACTATGTGAACATCAAGCAGAAAATAATCGTCACTGCACTACGGATACAGAAATATCAGTTTAATATCAAAGGGAAAAAGATGCCTAAGAAAGACAAATGTATGATAGGGAAAAATACACGAATTCTTGGCACACTGAATCAGCATTTGAAAAAGAGTTATTTTTTAAACATGTCCATTAAAGTAAAATTAACACTTCATTTAAACATGTTTGGCAACATCACTGAATTCCCATAAAATACCTAATTTAGTAAAGCCAGACTCATCAAAAATGTATACTGGTCTCTCCCTAAAATGGAAAATCAGTCATGTTACTTCACTGCTAAGAAAATAAATTTCGAAAGCCTGCTTAACTCCTTCTGATGTCAGCCTAGTGCCTTTATACTGAGACACTTTTAGACCTTTCAACTACTACCATATGTGCCTGCTATCTCCTAGCTCCTTTCTGGACACACCAGATGGTGCCACAGTGTGTTCATACTGTGCTTACACACTTTTCTTTCTTTACTTTACATTGTCTGTTCTGTCAAGATGTGGCATCCTCTGTACCTCCGCTCCACCCTAACCCAAGAACTTCCATCAATCCAGGAAGGTCTTCTCATTCCCAACATGCAGCAGAAATATCCCCTCTCCTCTGCCCTTTCTCTGGCCACTGGCCCTTTCTTACCCTGGGGATGCCTCAGAACTTAGGCTAACGTGGTGATCTCATAAAATGTCTTCCTGTTTGTTTCCACAGAAGTAAAAACCACTTATTTTGTTTCATCTGTTGTTCTGCTAAAGATAAGTAATGCTAACTTGTAAGATGTGATCATTAAATATTTAGACTGTACAATGTTTGTTAAATTCTTAGTAACTTGAAAATAACCTCTGAAGAAGAATCCATATCACAAAACTGACAAGCATCACATAATAAGGCTTTTTTAACTTTGAAGAGGTGGTTTATGAATCTGATGTTTTTTTCCCACAACATCACAGTCCCTAAGCATTCAAAAAATTGCTTA
Source organism: Ctenomys sociabilis (assembly GCA_004027165.1). NCBI lineage: Eukaryota > Metazoa > Chordata > Mammalia > Rodentia > Ctenomyidae > Ctenomys > Ctenomys sociabilis. The sequence continues at coordinate 23,727 of PVKA01010018.1, forward strand.
AATAATAAATGTGATCTTAATTAACAGAAGCTTATGCTTAAATGAAAGAAAGTTAACTATAGGAAAATGGTATAATATTATATATTGTAATAAATATGTTTTTTCATTTTAAAGAGTATATACAAAAACTAGATTTTGAGGAGTCTCTGTACTGATTTTCATATTGGTGGTATCAGTCAACTCTCCCACCAACAGTGAAGTGTTTCCTTTCTCCACAGCCTCTACAGTGTTTGTTATTAGTTGATTTTTTAAAAACATCAATTCTTTCTGGAGTGAGATGGTGTCTCAGTTTTGTTTTAATTTATATTTCTTGAATGACCAGTGCTACAGAACGTTTTTTTCATGTATTTATTTTCCATTTGTATTTCTTCTTCTGAGAAGTTTGTGTTCATCTCAGATGTCCATTTTTAGATTGAATCTCTGAATTTTAGGGGTCTTTTTGTTTGGTTTCATTTTGCTTTGTTTTAGTCCTTTATGTATTATAGATAGAAGACATTTGTTTGAGTGTTTGTTTGTTAAGATTTTTTTGCACTTTGTGGGTTGTCTTCTTAACTGTGTTCGTGATTGCTAGTCACAAGCAGAAACATCTCAATAAGATGATATCCCAATCCAGGCTTCTCTGTACCCACTGGACCTCTCTGGATCCAACCAAGGCCTGCCTTGTGAGTGAAATCTTTCTCTGAGCTCTCAGGGCTCCTCCACCACTCTGGATGCAGCCCAGGCCCACCTCCTGAGTAAGATTTTTCCCTCATGGTCTCAGGACCCCGCCATCCCTCCGGAGCCAGCCCAAGCCCAGGCACAGCGAGTGTGTGGGGGAGCTCCCAGGCTCCACTGTGCCCGCTGGACCTCTATGGACACAGTCGAGGACCACCTCATGAGTCCGCTGCACTCTCTGGACCTCTCCACCCCTCCAGACTCAGCCCAAGCTCAGGCCCTGCAAGTGTGTGGTAGAGATTCCCCACTCTCCTGCACCTTCTTGCTCCTACAGACACAGCCCAGGCCTGGCATACAGGATTGGGATGAAACTCTGTAGCTGAAGTCCCTGCAGAGAGAGAGTAAGGGCAAGAACCACCCAGTTAATCTAGGAGCAGAACATCTTGCCAGAGGGATACAACAGGTTCACTCACACGGGCTTCAACAAGAAGGACCTGAGTGCAGTAACCAAACTCAAACCAGGCACAACTGTATGAATTCAAATTTCATAGATCTACACCCAAATATCAGTAGGTGCTAAGGATATAACTGCACCAAAGCTTGACAACAAAAGTCAGAGGACAATGATATAAAAAATGACAAAGAGAAGAAGCAAAATGCAATCTCACACCCCAAGCTCACCTAGAACAAATGCAGAGGACACCAGCACAAAAGAAATCAGGACTCACACATCTGAAATGTCTGAATCAATAGCATCGGAAGTAAAGAAGCAACAGCAAATAGGTATAGAGGAACTCAAATCAGAAACACCTTCTAAAATAAACAAAAGAAATCTGAATTAATAGCATCTGAAGTAAAGAAACAAATGCAGAAACATATGGAGGAAATCCTACCAGAAATAATCTCTGTAGTAAAAGAATTGATAACTGATTCTCAAGAAAACACTAATAAAAAACAGGGGATTAGAAAGTTGATGGATTCATTGAATGTGCAATACAGGAAAGAAATAGATTACATGAAGGAGAGTCAAAGAGATACAGAGGAACTTAAATTCTCAATCAAAATGATTTCAGTGAAAGTGAAGATAGAGTTTCAAATCTTGAAGGCACTGTCTCAGCTGGGGACAAGAAAAGATCTCTAAAAGAATTAGGATGCAGGAAAAAATAAATCACATGCAAGATAATTCAAAGATGAAGAATGTGTGACTAATAGGCATCAAGTAGAAAGAAGGAGTCAATATAAACTACATAAAAGAATATTGGCAGAAGTAATAGCAAAAAGTTTCCCAAATATGAGGAAAAAACCCGAAATTCAAGTAACCAAAGCATACAGAACTCCAAATACCTTCAACCCTATTAAAAAACATACTGAGACATATAATAGTCAAAATCTCACAAATCCTGCCCAAGAATAATATACTGAAAGCTGCTAGAGAAAGGAAAAACCATCAGAATTACAGCCAACTTCCCTTCACAAACCATGAAGACAAGAAAAGCATGGAACATAGTACTTCAAGTTCTCTATGAAAAAAAATTCCAGCCCAGACTACAATACCCTGCAAAATTCTCTTTCAAGTTTGATGGATAAGTGAAATACTTCCATGATAAAGAACAACTAAAAAATCTCATGATGACAAAGCCAATCCCACACAAACTACTAAAAGATGCTCTAGAGAGGGACAAAAATGATCAGAACTCCATGAACAAGTACAGAAGGAACCCACTATATAGAGCAAACAGTTAAACACAGGAGAAAAAGGAGTAAACAACAGCAGGTAAATAGCATGTCAAGTGTAAGTCAACACATCTCAATTATAACCAGCAATGTAAATGGATTCAATTCACCAATCAAAAAAAATAGACTGGCACAGAAGATTAGGAAACAAAATCCAACAATATGCTGTATACAAGAAACACACTTAAGTCCCCAAAACTTCATGGGCTGAAAGTCAAAGGATGGAAAACAATGCTACATAACACAGCATTTCAGAAAAAAGCAGGGGTAACATTCCTGTTCTCAGACAATCTCAACTTCAAACCAAGAATTAGCAAAGAAGCAAATGAAATTATCGAATGAAATAAAGAAGGCCTCTGTATCCTGTTTAGGGGAAAAATTCAAAAGGAAGAGGTAACATTCATAACTATGTATGCAACAAACACAGAATCACTCAACTATATAAGACAAATCTTAATGGACATAAAATATCTAATATCTGCTACAATCTTAACACACCTCAACACACCCTTATCACAAAAAGATAGGTCAAGCAGACTAAAAAATAGCAAATAAGTACAAGAACTCAACCAGAGCTTGAAAGCAAAGGACTTAGTGGATATACAGAGAGTGTTCCACCTAAACACAACTGAGTACACATTTTTTTCAGCAGCACATAGGTCATTTTCTAAAATAGACCTCACACTAGTCCATAAGTCATGCTTAAGTATATGCAAGAAAACAGAAATTATCCCAGGCATGTTATCTAACCATAGTGCAATGAAACTGTAAATAAATGACTAAAGAAACCAGAAAATCCTGACCAATATGGAAATAAAAATCATCCTACTCAGCAATCAATGGATCACAGATGAAATCAGACAAGAAATTCGACAAATGTACAATTCAATAAAAAGTCTAGCACAACAAAATGGAATTTTTGGGATGTGATAAAAGCAGTCCTCAGAGGGAAATACAGAGCTGTGAATTCACACATTAGGAAAACAGAATGAGAAGAAATAAACAACCTAATGTTGCACTTCCAACATCTAGAAAATGAAGAGCAAACCAAACTCAAAGCCCAAAGACAGGAAGAAATCATAAAGATTAGAGTAGATTAGAAATCATAAAGATTGGAAGGTTAAAGTTGATAAGCTCCTAGCTAACCTCATCAAAAAGAGGAAAGAAAATAATTCAAACACAAGCAATAAGGAATGAAAATGGTTTAATTACCACAGACCCAGTGGAAATACAGAACATTATCAATAGCTACTTTGAGAATCGTTACTCTCATACAATAGAAGACACAGATGAAATGGACAGATTCCTAGGATGATACAAGTTACCAAACCTAAATCAAGAAGATATAACAACTCTCAGTTACCCAATAATAGCCAATGAAATAGGAAATGTAATAAAAAACTTATAGACAAAGAAAAGTCCAGGTCCTGATGGATTTACAGCTGAATTCTACAAGAAATTTATGGAAGATATATGCCCTATACTCCAAAAAATATTCAATTAAATTGAAAAGGAAGCAATCCTCTCAATACTATTCATGGAAGCAAGTATTATACTGATACCAAAACCAGGGAAACATGCAAATGAAATGAAAAAGAGAACTACAGGCCGATCTCCCTAATGAATATTGATGAAAAAATCCTCAATAAAATCCTAGCAAACAGAGTATAGCAAATCATTAAGATCATACACCAGGTAGGATTCATCGCAGGGATTCAAGGATGGTTCAGAATTTGCAAATCTATGAATGCAATACACTATATTAATAGACTGAAAACTAAAAACTACATGATCATGTCAATTGATGCAGAAAAGGCTTTTGACAAAGTCCAACACTCATTCATGTTCAAAGTCTGACATATAATTGGAATAGATGCACTCTACTTCAATCTGATGAAAGCCATTTCAGACAATTCAATATCTAACATAATTCTAAATGGGGAAAAACTGAAATCTTTTACTCTCAGATTTGACACAAAACAAGGATGTCCTCTATCACAACTCCCATTCAATATAGTTCTGGAAATATTAGCTAGAGCCATTTTAGACAAGAGAGAGAAATAAAAGGAATAAGAATAGGTAGAGAAGAAGTTATATTATCATTCTTTCCAGATGACATGATACTTTACTTGGAAGACCCACAAAACTCCACCAAGAAACTACTAGAATTGATACACAAATTCATTATCATGGCAGGGTACACAGTCAATACCCAAGAGTCAATAGCATTCCTCTACACAGATAACAAACACACTGAGAGAGGAAATTAGATAAACAATACCTTTTACAAAAGCTCCAAGGAAAATGATATACCTTGAAGTAATAGAACTAAAGAAGTCAAAGAGCTTTTCATGGAAAATTACAGCACTCTGAAAAAAAAAGATTGTAGAGAATTTCATAAAATGTAAAGATATGTTCTGCTCTTGGATAGGAAGAACCAACATCATGAAAATGACAAAACTCCCAAACTTGCTGTACCATTTTTAATACAATCCTGTCAAACTACTGTCAACATACCTCACAGAAGTAGAGAAATCATTCCTAAAATTTATTTGGAACCAGAAAAGACATAGAATAGCAAAGTCAAAGCTGCACAAAAAGACAACATAGGAAGCATTACAATTCCTGATTTGAAATTATACTACAAAGTTACTGTGAAAAAATCGTATGGTACTGGCAAGAAAATAGACCTGAGCATCAGTGGAATAGATTAGAAGATGCAGAAGCCTCTACGAACACACTCAGGCACCTTATCTTCCACAAAGGGGCCAAACATGCTCACTGGAAGGAAGATAGCATGTTTAACAAATGGTGCTGGAAAACTGGCTACTATACGCCAAAAAGTAAAACTAGACCCAGGTCTATCCCCATGCACTAAACTAAAGTCAAAATGGATTAAAGATCTAAAACTTAAAACAGAAATACTAAATCTCCTGAAAGAGAAAGGAGCAAGAACTCTTGAAGATATAAGGGTACTCAAAGAGTTCAACAAAAATCAAATCACACAGGTAATACTTCAAAGAATTAAGAACTGGGACCTCCTCTTATTGAGAAGATTTTTTCACATCAAAACTATAGCAAGAATGTGAAAAGACAACTCCCAAATTTAAAAAAAAATATTGACTAATAAGCTCTCAGACAAAGGTCTGATCTCTAGAATTTATACTGAACTAAACAACAGTAGGGCTCCAAAATTTAAAGACACAATCCAGAAATCAGCACTCAAGATGAACACACATTTCTCAGAGGACAAAATTAAAGAAGCTTACAAGTATATGAAAAATTGCTCCACATCACTAGCCATCCATGAAATGCAAATTAAAAAAAAAAACACTGAGATATCAACTCACTCCAGAAAGAATGGCTATCATAAAGAAATCAACCAACAACAAATGTGGGAGAGGCTGTGGGAAAAACAAAACAACAACAAAAAAAAGCAACGAAGCCTCCTCCACTGCTGATGGGAATGTAGACTGGTGCAACCATTATGGAAGTCAGTGTGGAGACTCCTAAAAAAATTAGGACTGGAAATCCCACTCAAACCAGGCATCCCCCTACTGGGTATTTTCCCTGAGGAACTGAAAACATCATATCATAGTGATATATGTGTAACTTGTTTATAGCAGCACAATTTGTGATAGCCAAAAGTTGCAAACAACCAAGATGCCCATCACATGAGGGATGGTTGATAAATATGTGGTGTTTTTATACAATGGAGTATTACTCAGCTATAAAGACTGATAAACTCAAATCTTTAATATTTAATATGTCACTTGAAGATATATTTATAAATGAAATAAATCAGATCCACATGTGTAAATATCATAGTCTCCCTAGTATAAGATCTCAAAAGAAAATATTAAAAATAGAAATTTATAACAATTAAAAGGAAAGCAAGAACTCAGGGATTAGAAAACAAAGAGAGGGCAAGGAAAAAAATCTAGGAAATATGACAGGTGCAAAGCCATACATTTATATGTACAAGATGGGTAAGGCAATGATCCCGAGAATCTTCAGCACTTTTTTGAAACTAGGAGTTAATTGGTAGGATTCCCACTCTGACTATATGCTGGTATGTATATGCTGGTACCTGTGAACTATGCAACTGTACTAAAGATAGCAAAGCGTAATATTAGGGTCGTAATTGAAATATCTGTCATTCTGGTCTTCTAAATATGTACTTCTTGTTATGACATACCAATTACTGCAATACTGTCTTTCAAGCAAATGTTTGTTTTAAAAATAAGGAAATAAATGAAAACCAGAGATAAAAAAAAATGTCATAACACTATCCTGCTACAATGTTGTATATGGTTAGATTTCTAAACTTCTTTGTAAAAATACATAATTGATTATTTCTTTTTAAAATTTTTTTCTTCATATTTTGTAGGAACTTAAAGGTTAACATACCAATACTTGATGGAAAATACCTGTTCCATGTTATGCCTAAGATATTTGATATTCAGATAGATAGTGCGGTTAAACTCAACTGCCTATGTTGTAGGGTAATAAAAATAATCTTCTCTTCTGGAGGGTTAACAAACACAAGTTTGCAGACAAAAATTAGAGAGAATGAAGGGCTGCAAGGACAGCCAACATTTTCGTCCTTGCCTTTCAGGGTTTATGAAGACTCAGGACATAGCTGAACCTGTATTATAACATCATTCAACTCAGTTGCTTTCCAAATTTTCTGATGGAGGAGATTATGGGGCCACAGAGGAAAGTGATCAGTGATGTATAGTGTGCCTAAGGAGAGTCACATGGAGAGAAAACATTCTCTCAGGCTTTCACAGAGAGCAAATTGGTCAAGCAATGGCTGTGACTCATCCACATGGATGACACTGACAAACGATCTACAAACTGGTACAGGCTTTCAGGATAAATCCTGAGGAAATTTGACCAACCTTGTCAGATACAAAAGCTACATTTCTTGTTATATAGGTCTTGCTTTGTCTTGGTCTTAACCTTCCAACAGAAAAGTGTAAAAATGAGGTATGTAAAGTAAAGCCACATTAATACAATGAGCTATAGAAGGCTCGAGTCACCATCTTCTGACATAGCCAGTGTTACTGAAAACCCACTACCATTATGGATTACTATACTATATTGAAATATTTTGCTGAATTCATGGACCTATAACATTTTAATGACAATGGAATACCCCTCTATGACCAAACTAAGCAAAAAAAGGGATACAAATGAACAACCATTTTTCATCTGTATGTTCAAAATTGTTAGGATAGGTATACAGCTACATTGTCTTAATTCAATGCACAGAAATATTTGTTCTAATAGTGTTGGTGGACAGAATATCATGTCTGAATCTTTTACAATGAATAACCATTAAGACAACAATATGCAATGCATTATTTATTGAAACTGTCAGACTAATCAGTTTTTAAATTGTCTCATTGCTATTTCTCAATAAAATTATTTAAAAAGAGATGATATCCTAGTTGTTAATTCTTTGCAGTATTTCCCATGCAGTTTGATTTTTGCACATGAATTCTCTGCCTGCTCCTATATCTTTTAAGATTTCCACCTACTTTCTCTTCCAGTACATTCAACCTTTGTGGTTTAATGTTTACATTTTTAATCTATTTTCACCTCGTTTTAGTGCACTGTGATAGACATGGATTTAGTTTTAGTCTTTGGTATGTGGAGAGCCAGTTGTTCTAGCACCATTCGTAGAAGACAGTATCTTTCTTCCATTGAAAATGTTTGGCCTCTTTGTCAAAGTTAAGGTGGCTCAGTGTATTTGTTATTTCTGCACCTTCTAATCTACTCTTTTGATCTTCACATCCTTGTATTTGCCAGTACCATACTTATTTTAGAACAGTAGCTTTGTAGTATGATCTCAAGTCAGGGATTGTAATGCCTCCTGCCTTGTCTTTGTTAGCTAGCCTTGCCTTTACTCTTCTAGTATTTTTCTGGCCAAGAGTAAATTTCTCTACATCTGCAAGTTGTATGTATGGTATTTTGATAGGGATTACATTAAATCTTTATAACTACTTTGAGTGTATGACCTTTTCCACAATGTTGGCTCTTCCGATCGAGGAGCAAGTAATATCTTTGCATTTTCTGAAATCCTCTTACATCTCTTTTTTAAGAGTAGTATAATTTTCATTGTATACAACATTTACTTCCTTTGTTAGATTAATTCCTATTTCATCTTTTGGATACTATTGTGAAGAGTATCATTTCTCTAATTTCCATCTCAATAAATTTGCTATCTGTGTACGGAACAATGCTGTTGAGTTTTTGGTGTTGACTTTGTATCCTGCTATTCTACTGGAATTTTAATTAGTTCTAGGGTTTCTTGGTGGAGTTTTTGGCTCTTCCAAAAAACTTCTTCCTTACCTTTTCATAGCCTTTCATTTATTTTTCTTATTTAGTGGTTCTGGCTAATGTTTCCAGAACTACACTGAATAGGAGTGATGATATTGTCCATTCTTGTCTTTTACCTGTTTCAAGAGTAAAAGCTTTTCAGGTTTTCTTCATTTAGAATCATGTTGGCTGTTGAGTTGTCATAGACGACCTTTATAGACTTGCATATGTTGAACTATTCTTGCAACCCCAGAATGAATCCTACCTGTTTGTAGTGTATAATCTTCCTTGTCATTTGCTGCATAGATTTTTGCATCTACTATGATGACATTAGCTCGTAATTTTTTTTTTTTTTTTTTTTTTTTTTGCTTGAGTCTTTGTCCAGTTTTGGTGTCAGTATAATACTTGTCTGTAGGAATGAGTTTGGGAGTATTGCTTCCTTTTCAATTTCACTGAAGAAAAAAAAATTTTTTGAAGAATTTGAGGAGTATTGGGATTAAATCATCTCTTATTTTTGTTTATTTATTTATTTATTTGGTACATGGTCTCAATATGCACCTGACTCATAGTGATCCTCCTGCCTCATGCTCTGTGGTGCTGCAATGTAGGCATGCACCACAATACCCTGTTTTAGTGGCCAGCATAGTGTGCCCAGGATTCCAGGGCTGGCACAACATGCAGTACTGGGAATCAACCAGAGTCCTTGTGCTTGCCAGGCCGGTACTTAGACTGCTAAGATATGTTCTCCAATTTCTTGAAGAATTCAGCTGTGAATCCATGAATACGTGGGCTTTTCTTTGTTGGTAAGATTTTTATTACAGTTTCAATTTCCTTGGGTGATACTGGGTTATTCAGAGTTTGTATATCTTCTTGATTCAGTTTTGGTAATTTGGATTTATCTAGGAATCTGTCCATTTCTTCTGTGCTTTCCATTCTGTGAGAGTACAGATTTTAAAAGTAGCTATTGATGCTCTTCTGTATTTCCACATTATCTGTAGTCATTTCACCCTTTCCACTTCTTGTTGCTTGAATTTGAGGGTTTTTTTCTTTCTTCTTTTTGATGAGGATGGCTAAGAGGTTATCAATTCTTTTTAATCCTTCTAAAACCCAGCTCTTTGAGTCATAAATTCTTTGTATTTTGTCTCAATTGCATTAATTTCTGCTCTATTTTTAATTTAATTGTATTTATTTGTTTGTTTGTTAATTTATTGTGGAATCAAGGATTGAACTCAGACTCTTGCTATTTCCAGGGAATCGCTTATTCTACCTCTCCGGCTCCTTTGCTCTAGTCTTTATAATTTCCTGCCTTCTTTGGGCTTTGGGCTTCATTTGCTCTTCATTTTCTAGGAACAGAGGTGCAACATTAGGGTATTTATATGTTGTTCTGTTTTCCTAACGTGTGAGTCCATCACTATAAATTTCCTTCTGAGAACTGCTTCCAATGCATCTCACAAATTCTGGTAAGTTGTGTTTGAATTTTCACTGGCTTGTACACATTGTTTAATTTCTTGTTTAATTTCATCTGTAAACAATTGGTTACTGAAGAGGGTGTTGTTTAATTTCCATGTGTTTGTGTGTTTTTTGCAGTTTCTTTTGTCATTAATTTCCAGTTTCATTGCACCATGGTCTGAGAATATGCATAATATTTTTGTTTTATTACATTCACTTAAGCATGGTCTATGGAATAGTATATGGTCTATTTTAGAGAACAGTCCAATGTACAACTGTTTCTTTACTTCAGGTGCTATTAATTCAGAGATTTCAGGGGTGTGACTTCCAATATCTTTCGTGTTGATTTCTCCTGTATTTGTTTTATGTGTGCTCAGGTCGAGATTACATTTTGCTTCTTTGTTTTGTAATTTTCTATTTCAGAGAAAATTATTTTGATTTCTGTGATACTTTTGTGAAAGTTTTCTAGTAGATAGTTGTATCACTGTAATCTATAAAGAGTTTCTACTACAGGTATCTCATCTGTGTCAGAGAACCTTGTTTTATGTGTGTCCTAAGATTTTGCCTTCTCTGTTGACTGAGAGTGGGATATTGGTTTCTGTTTGGCATTGACCTCTGTCCTTTTGTATAGGGCTTTGGTGACTTTACTACCTAAGCACCTTCCAATAGAACATGTGGTTAAGGTGGATATGGTATCCTAGTTATAGTAGTACAAATAGCAATACTAATAAAAGCACATGAAGTATAGAAACTGACAAACTTGAATAACTAATGGTTTTGTATTTTAGACCATAGGCACAAAAACTATAGCTAGAAAGCCAAGCAGACCATAAATTTGGAATTATATGTAAACTAATTCCCCAGAGTGCTATCCCAGAGGGCACCTCCCCTTCACATACCTATAGATTTTCAGGTAGACTACTTCATAGAAGTTATCCCCTGCCTCCTCCATGCTGTGAGGACCCTCTCCATATGTGTTGGCCACAGTCTGGGTCCTCCAAGCAATACACCTTAGCTCACAGGGCCCTGCCACAGGCCTCAGATCCTCTTCCCCTCTCCACACTGCTGAACTCGGCCTGCAGGGCCTGGCTGCCAGCCTCCGGTCCTCCTCACCACTGAACTCTTGCATTGTATTTCTTATGTTTTATGGGAAAATGAATGTCTACTAAACTACCTTAGCGCTGATATAGAAGTGCTTGAAAAACACTTTTCACAGTGTACATTTCATCACATTGAAAATTGTTGTCTTGTGTCTTGTATTTTCTCTATCTCTAAAAAAAGAAGTTTTGCAAAAGTATTTCAACTAAATTTATCCACTAACTGAATAGTCCTCTAAATTTATCAATTAACTGAATACTCTTCAATAAGTATCATTCTTTTACCTATCTTATTTGGGGCAAAAAGTTTTCTCAAATTTTTACTCTTAGATTTTAGGAAGATTAAGACATTACAACTTGGACCTAGATATGTGTCATAGCTAAATTTTAAATTTCTGACCAAAAATTTCAGTCTTAAACAAATAACCTTCATAGGTTATATTCAAGGATAACCAATTGCTAATATTCAAAATTCTTTGGCTCAAATAAATTTTTGTGCCAATTTTCCCAGTACCGTCAATTTACTAATTTAAGATAATGCTTTTCAATAAAAAGTACTCTCAATTTGTAATTAATGGGAGAGATCTGTGATCTTTGTCACCGTAATACCTAAGAAAATATCACTCACAATAAATTTGTTGGGGGGAGGGGAGAAAGCGAAAATAGATTTAAGGAGAGAAACAGAATTGAAAAAATATATAAATGGAGCTTTGTAAATGAGGAAGAGAAGAAGGGTTCAGCATAGGGGGACAGAAATAACAAAAAAGGAAATGAAGAAGTCTTATGTGCATGTGCAAATCTCGTATATTGAATGTGATTAGTATGTACTGAAAATAAGTATATATATATATATCCCAAAACCAAAGAGCTCTGTGTGGAATCCTTTGTCTTTTCTTTCAAAATGTCTTTAGTTTTGCTCCATTTGATTATAACATGGTGGGTAGTTCTATAGTACTAGTTGTAAATATGTATCCACCTATTGACTTCTTAACATTAGCAACTACTAGGCCTGATGACATACACTGCTAGGCTCAGCAGCAAGGTGAGGCAGAAGGATGGAAAGTTCAAGGTCTGCCCAGGCAACACAATGAAATTCTAGCATGGAGAAAGGTACAGGAGGAAGAAAGAGAGAAAGCAAAGGAAGAATGAAAGAAAAGAAGGAAGGTAGGGGCCAGCAAGATACCTTACCAGACTAAGGCAAGTGCAGGAACCAGGGTTTGATTCCTGGAACCATATGCTGTGCTGGCCACACTCCAGAATGCTCTGAGCTGGACATCAAATCTGGGCATTGTGGCGCACAACTGTAATCCAGCACTGGGGAGGCTGAAAATAGGAGGGGCACTGTGAGTCTGAGCTGCACACTGAGAATCTGTTCAAAATACATTTTTAAAAAAGTAAGTAGAAGAGAAAGGCAGAGAGAGACAGAAAGGAAGGAAAAGAAAAGAAAGGGCTAGTAACTCAGTGGCAGACTGCTTGCCTTGTTTGTGTAAGATCTTGAATTCAGTCCTCAATACCACAAAATAAATGCAGTTAAAAATAGAGGGAAAAAAGTTGTTTATAAACTTAGAAATTGTTTTACAATCTTTTTGTCAACTAAAAGGTTAATTAACCACTGAAAATGTTTTGTAATAAAAAAGTTTTACAGGGTATAAGATACCCAGCAAATAAATTTGACTCTATTATTTATTATGATTACTGAAATGTAATCTATCATGAGAAAAGCACATGAACACTGTTGTCCAGTATTAAGAAAGAAGTATGGCATGGTAAGAGTTTAACTTAATTATTTACTTTTACTTTTAACTTCTGGTCTCATGAGATTCTTGTAAAACAATTAAAAGTGAGAATACAGTGCATTCCAGAGGCCAAGATGAAAAATGTATGCTTTTATGGATTGGGAATAGCTCTAATGACTCACAGAATAGCTAAATAAAGTTTAGTGATTCATATCTAAGATAGATATAAAAATACAGAAAAATTATCTTCAGTTAGCTACTGAGATATTTCATCAGATTTATTGAATTAGTAGCAGTTTAATTCCTAAAACATTAAAATAAATATATATGTGATTTCTTAAAATCATCTCTAATAATTTTGTAGCTTATCCTATCATTCTGCATCTTCAGTGATAATGAATATCATAATACTTGAATCCAGAAATGTTGATAATACTTTGAAAACTCAAGTATACAAATGAGAGATACTTTTAATCATATTTATTTCCTAATTTTCATACTTTTGATTCATTAGAATCAGAGTCATATTTATTCTACTTTAAGGCATATTTTTAATTACAAAACAGTCACACAAGATTCATTTGAATCTCCTGATACCAACAAACATTTGATTCCCAGATCTTTCAATGCATAAAACATCATATAAGTTACATATTATTAATAAACAAAATACCTTTAAATTGAAGACAGTAAGTGTCATAGATAATAAATTTTTAAATATGTATTTAATAAGATAAAACATTATATTTGATCTAATGAAACACAATTTTCTCTTGGAATATCATAAAAATTTAAACAACAATTTATTTCACTGCCTAAATAGTGAAAGTTCTATACATAAACTGAAATAACTGAATTTCTGTGTAACACATGGATAAAAATATAAGTAGGTGATAGTTCTGTTTAGCCTTATTTTACTAAATAAGAATAAAAATTTAGGGATCACCAAATAGTGTAGTGGATTAAAGTGCCTATAAACAAGTACAGAGTCCAGGGTTCATCCCAGGGTCTGCTCTGCACTGGCCTTGCCCCCAGGGCACGGTGAGGGGACAACAGAGATTGAGCATCATGACAGCACCTATAATCCCAGGGAGGCTGTAAAGAGGCTGATCACTACAAGTCCAATTGAGTAGTGAGACCCTGAACACCTGTAGACCCTTCCCTTAAAAAAAAAAGAATATAATTTTCTGTGAAAAGATTTTTGACTTCTTGGTTAAGTGAATTTCAAGGTATTTCATTTTCCGTGATGCTATTGCAAAAGGTATTGTCTCTATTGTTTCCCTTTCAGTGTCTTTGTTATCTGTGTAGAAGAATGCTATTGAATTTTGAGTACTGACTTTGTATTCTGCTGTGCTACTGAATTTCCCTATCAGTTCTAGTAGTTTCTTGGTGGAATTTTTGGGGTCTTCCAAGTGAAGTATCATGTCATCTGCAAATAGAGACAATTTAACTTCTTCTTTACCTGTTCTTATTCCTTTTATTTCTCCCTCTTTTCTAATGGCTGTTGCTAAGGATTCCAAGACTATATTGAATAGGAGGGGTGAAAGAGGACATCCTTGTCTTGTACCTGATTTAAGAGCAAAAGATTTCCGTTTTTCCCCATTTAGAAGTACATTAGCTTTTGGGTTGTCATAGATGGCTTTTATCAAGTTAAGGTAGAATCCATCTATTGCAATTTTCTGTAGGACCTTGAACATGAATGAGTGTTGGACTTTGTCAAAACCTTTCTCTGCATCAATTGAAATGATCGTGTGGTTAATAAATTTCAGTCTATTAATACAGTGTATTACATTTATAGATTTTCGAATATTGAACCATCCTTGCATCCCTGGGATGAATCCTACCTGGTCATGGTGTATGATTTTCTTGATGATTTGCTGTATTCTATTTGCCAGGATTTTGTTGAGTAATTTTGCATCTATATTCATGAGGGAGATTGGCCTGTAGTTCTTTTTGGTTGTGTCTTTCCCTGGTTTTGTAATAAGTATTACACTTGCCTCCAGAAATGATTTTGGGAGGACTGTTTCCTTTTCAACTTCATTGAAGAGTTTGTGGAGTGTGGGGATTATATCTTCTATAAATTTCTTGTAGAATTTAGCTGTGAATCCATCAGGACCTGGATTTTTCTTTGTTAGTAGGCTTTTTATCACGTTTCATATTTTCTTGGCTGTTACCAGCTTATTGAGAGTTGTGATATCTTCTTGCTTCAGTTTTGGTAATTTGTACCTTTCAAGGAATCTGTCTATTTCTTCTGTGTCTTCTATTCTGTGAGGGTATTCTTGAAGTAACGATTGATAATCGTCTGAATTTCCACTGAGTCTGTGGTGATTTCACCGTTTTCATTCCTTATTGAATGTATTTGAACTTTTTCTTGCCTCTTTTTCATGAGGTTGGCTAGAGGCTTATCAACTTTATTTAGTCTTCCAAAGAACCAACTTTTTGATTTGTGGATTCTTTGAACTGTTTTCTTCATCTCAATTGAATTAATTTCTGCTCTAATCTTTATGATTTCTTCCTGTCTTTGTGCTCTGCATTTTGTTTGCGCTTCTTTTTCTAGATGTTGGAGGTGCAGCAGTAGGATGTTTGTTTGTTACCGTTTATTTGTTCCTGTTCTGCTTTCCTAATGTGTGAGTTCACAGCTATAATTTTCCCTCTAAGAACTGCTTTCGTTGCATCCCATGAATTCCAGTAAGTTGTGGTTGAATTTTCATTGAGTTGTAGATATTGTTTAATTTCTTGTTTAATTTCTTCTGTGACCCATTGATTGCTGAGTAGTATGTCATTTAATTTCCATGAATTTCAAAGCCAGCCAACATTTTGGCCCTAGCCTTTCAAGGTCAGCAAAGACTTGGGACATAGGATAACCTGTACTGTAACATCATGAAACCCCAAATTTTCTGAACAAGAACATTATGGAGCCACAGAGGAAAGAGACTGATGTTCTATAATGTGCCTAAGGAGTGTCACATGGAGAGAAATCTTTCTCTCAGGCTCTCACAGAGAGCAAACTGGTAAAGCATTGGCCATGACTCATCCACATGGATGACACAGACAAAGGATCTATGGAGTAAGATACAGGATTACACGATAAACCCTCAGGGGACTTCACTGACCTCATCAAAAAAAAAAAAAAAAAAAAAACTACATGTTTTGGTCTATAGGTCTTGCTCCATCTCGGTCTTAACCATCCAGCAGAAAAGTATAAAAATGAAGTATACAACACAGGGACATAATAATAAGTTGAGCTGCAAATGACTATAGTCAACAACTTCTTCAGATAACTCACTATTATTGTGGGTTGCTGGACTCTGTTGGATTGTGTCGCCAAGTTTAGGCACCTAAATTGGTTGAATGACAATGGAGTTCCCATCTTTAGCAGGTCTAGACAAAAAAGGGGTATAGAAAGTCAGAATCATCATGTGTGTGTATAAACAGTACAGTTAGGATAGATATGCTGTGCTTCTACATAATTCTATGAGAAGCAAGATTTGCACTAATAGTGGTTGGACAAGATATTATGTTGGCTTCTAGTACTATGGACAACCACTAGGAAAATAAAGGTAGAAAGTATTAATTATTGAATCTGTGATATAATTCAGGTAAGAAATATAAGATAAGTAAACAGATACACTCTGTTAATTTAATGATAAGAGACATCTGCTATAATAATGTCTGTGCACCTTGTACAATACCGAAACATTATGAAAACATTTTGCAATGTATTAATTTGTTGAATCTGTGCTGTTAAGGTGTCTTAAAACTGTCTCATTGATATTTGTACTTCAATAAAATAAAAAAAGAATACAAATTTACAAAATCATTTTACTTCTTGCTTCTTGAAATTTGTTTCTGTTTTACTTTAATTTGTATTTATATTTATTGGAAGTGAAATACTTCATAATACTACTAAATTACATTCAGTGATGATTTGGATAAATGTTAGCATATCCTACAAATATTGATTGAACAGAAACAATTGTCATGAATTAAGTTAGACTCTTGGATGGAGCCATGCAAAAAAATAAAGTCTTCTCCTCTCATAAACTATAGTTTTTTGGATTTGAAATATTTGTAGGAAAAGAGGACAGATAATAAATCAATAGACACTTAGAAATCCCTTGGTGTTATAGTAAATATTTGTAGCAGAGAAAGAAAGAATATTGTGGAAGTAACTTTAAGTGTTGTGATCATGAAAGAAATTACATAGATGTTGATCTATGTAATTTCTTTCTTGATCTTGATCTTGATACCATCAAGAAGGATATAGTTCTATGGTTGTGAATATACTAAAAAGGGAAAAAATAGGTAAAAGATATTGCCTAGGTGCCACAAACTGTCCCCAGGGTGACTATGGAATGGTTCTGGAATGACTGGACCTGAGATAAGTGGGAGGACATTAGAACACAAGGAGGCAGCACAGGATCAGATTACTGTGGGAAGGAGAGAGAAGAGCTATAGGATGGTCATGCTGGCTGTTGGTGGTAGAAATAACTACACAAAGACAGTGATGGGCAAAGCAGTTCAAATCCAAGTACTCCAGAGGACATATTGTGGTGCTGTCAGCAAGGGTGCCCTGGGGTGGTGATGAAAGTGGTCAGGTCCTGGATCTATTTTGAAGAAAGAATCAGCTTACTGCTACTGGATTACATGGTAAGAGAATAAAAAAACTCAAAGAAGATCACAATTTTGTAACCAGCCAACTAGAAGAATGGAACTGCAATCAATGGAAATAAGGAAAATGGGAATAAATCAGTTCATTTTATTCTGGATAAAAAACGATGAAAAATGAAGTTAGGACAGCACTGAAGAGCATTTTTTAATCAGTTGAATTGGAGACATCTGAGTACAGTGATAAGAAATGCAGATCTGGAGTTTCAGGAGAGATAAGTTTGAAAATACAAATTTAGGAGTGCCTAATAAGTAAAGGGCTTTAAAGCTTAGAAACTGAAATAATTCTACAAAGGAAAAGACATAGATTATAAAGAAGTTCAAGTATCCTGACTTAGAGGCACTCAGAGGTGTGGTAAATGTAGAGCAGCTGGAAGGGAGACATGGGAATAAGAAAATGAGAAGAGGCTGGGATCTTAAAAGATGAGTGAGGATGGGCTGGGGAGATAGCTCAGCAGTCTAAATGGCAAGTGCAAGGACCCAAGTTTAATCCCTGCCACCACATGGCTCTCTGGCCTCAGAATCCTGGAAATATATGCCCAAAATCAGATATGGCACATGCATGTAATCCCAGTGCTGGGGAGGCTGAGCCAGGAGGATAACTATGAGTCTGAACTGAGTAGTGAGTGAAACCCTGTATCAAATAAATAAAGAAATAAAAACAGACAAATAAATAAGTAAGAAGCTGAGTGAGGAAATTGTTTTACAAGGTAGAAAAATACACCTCCCTTTGTCAAATGCTACTGACGGTAACTGCAAATTAACCATGAAATATATTAGTGTCATGGTTATCGGTAAGTTTGACAAAACAGTTCCTATGGAATTGTGGGAGTAAAGTGCAGTTGGACTGAGTTAAAGAGAAGAGGGATTAGATTAAAGGAACTGGAAGTTGCAAAACTGCACAGCTAAATGGTACAGCTTCCAAGGACTGTTGCTAGGAAGAGGGACAGATAATTGAAACCAAGAGAAGAGACTGGCACCAAGAGATGTTCATAATGAAAGAAATGATATGTCTGTGTGATGATAGGAACAATCTGGCAAAGGAGAAAAACATCATGAAAACACTTTTGGGAAGATTTGCTTTAACCATATTTTGGTCTCATAGTGAAAAGGTTTGCCATAAGCAACAATATTTGGGAACAGATGGGAGAGTGAAGGAGAACAGATGATAAGAGCAGATATGTGTGGAGCAAAGAATTTCTGGAAGTTAATTCCCAGGACTTCAGTCTCCAGCTATAAAGTGAAATATAATTAAATAAATAATTTTAATCAATATCTGTACTATTTTCTTCATTATGTGCTTTGTTTTTATTCCATTCTGAAGCTACTTAAGCTAATTAAATTAATGTGTTCATTTATAACTTCAATTTATTAATTCTAAGTTCTCTGACATAATTTATGTCACCCTATAGCTGCTTCCACATTGTGATCTACTATGGTGAAACAAAAATGTTCTTTTCTCCACTTAAAAATAATAAATGACTCGGTATGTAAGACACTGTTGTGCAAGGCAAAGTAGACAATGAAGAGTTCAAAGCGTGAAGGTTGTCATTCCATCCATAATGCACTGGGCTTCTTGAGGGTGGAGCAAAGGAAGTGTTGGATCTTTCACACCAAGTGTTAGTACTAGTGTGAGGCTCAGCACATAATTCTTGTCCAAAAAGGGGGCCCGGAGTATGGCAGCCCTCCTTGAAGCCCAATTATAGCTGCACTTCTCAGATACTTCAAGTAGCCTCCCCACCAACTACCAGATAGCTTCTGCTGCTGTACTTAGCTTTGTAAAAGTAGCAGATTCACTTATTCAGGAAACATTTGTCTGGCTCTGTTAAAAAAGCTTCACAGCATCCCTTCTCTGTGGATAAATGGGTGCCTTTCAGAGGGTGATACAAGAGCCAAAGATTATTTTAAATGCCCCTAATTCAACCCTCAGGCCATTTGTCCCTGTTTATACATGACTGGACTGAGACAGACACACTGGGCATAATGGAAAGAGCTTTCACAGTGACAAAAATGACATAAAATATCTTCCCATTAGGGACGGTCTACAAAATAGTTTTTTACTCTTGGAAAAATTACTGAAATCTAGTAATGCTATTTTTTCCTGACTCATCTAGAAATCTCCTTGGATAGCCACAAATCTGTCAGTCATGTTCTTTTGGTTGCATTGATTTTTCTCAAAGTTGGGTTTTTATTGTGTGCAATGGGGAAGGAAGGTGGCTATTGGTAGAATACTAATAATACTAAAGATGCAGCTTAATCCATATTTCTGAAACAAAATCAAGACCCATCATTTAATACAGGATTTTTATGCCATATCTAACTATAAAAGTAAAACTGGGAAGATGAGGCTTTGGTGTCCAAATATTGGAACTCATAGGACTATATAATGGTTTATGGGACAAATAATATCAAAAGTGATTTACAAAATGAAGAGGCACATCAGATTATTCAGGATATATTGTGACTATAGATATGCTATATTATAGCATAGGTTATTTGAGGATTACTTTGGGATATTCCCTCTATGGCTTACAAAGCCAAGCCTCAAAGACTATATAAGACATTCCTATGAATGTTACGATAGACAAGGCTGACAGAATTTCTTATATACTCACTGTAGCTATATAAAACTACTTAACATGCTCAAAACCAATAAAGTAAATATTCTTTTGTTTTATATTCTATCAAGAAATAAAGCCATAGTGTACACTTAACTTATTTTCTTCCATATAATCAGTATTATCCCTGAGTTATGAGGTTAAATGACATTGGAGAAAAAAATTCACAAGAGCGCCAAAACTTAAGACAGCATGCTCCAGATCCCAGCCATCTCAACTGATTGGAGTGTTCATTTCTCATCATAAGCAGGGTGCCAAATGACACCTCTCAGGTATTAAATTTCTGATTCTGATTTTAGGGTCCTACTGGGCAAGATAACTCTTTGTATGGCTCCTAGAACAGCATTCTGCACATGTGAACATTTAATCAGTGCTACTTGATAATGAATATAGAGTTTAATAGCATAGATTCAAATTGGCCCTGAGAGAAATCCATCTGATTCTTAGTTCTAAGTGCTTTCTTTTCAGTTACCGAGCAGTGTCTTCCTCACTCATCACTGTGATCTGTCCCCAGGCAAAGAGCCACTTTCACTTACCTTCAACCTCTCCAAGATCAGGCCAGGTATGACTAAAAATAGATCACAGATTATATGGTCCACTTCACTGAAAGTACTACCTCTTAAAGGGTCACCCGTTTAAGTCCACAGGGCAGGGAGGTCACACAGCCCCCAGACCGCCACACACTGCAGAGCACGCCAGGTGTAGAAGTCCTTAACCTGTCTTAAGAGATAGTTGAAAGGATAATTCACTTCTAATATCCTGGACATAATTCCTTTTGTTACTTGAGAGAGCAGAGTAAGCACCACATGTTACTCATTAGAAGCCTTTCCAAGTGTAGTCAAGAGACTCCATAAAGCTGCTAGAGCCCAAGGGCAGTGAACCAGAGGTATTGGGCAGCGGAGGTCTACCTGTAACGGCTACTGCTACATTCAGCCAAGGGGATGCCCTTTCAAGGTCCGGTTCCCACCTCTCCATAGACTATACTAATTCTAGGCACTGCCCACTACCTTTTTTGCATTTTTATTTTCTCTGTAAGTTAACTAGGTCAGATTGTTTTAGCCTTAAATTGAATAAGCCTAACTGAAGTTTATGAATGCTTGCTTTACAAACATTTTTACTATCTAGATATAGTGACATATACAGGGCAAAATTGAAATGGGACCAGGGAGTTGGCTCAGTAGAATAAGCCCTTCCCTGGCAAAAGCAAGGGCCTGAGTTCAATTCCTGGTTCTGCCACAAAAAAAAAAAAAAGTGAAATAGTGTGTACTAAATAATATAACTTTTATTTAAAATATGTTAAACATAAAAAGGTATGCCAAATACTTAATAAAGTATAAATGATATCCTTGGAAACTATAATTGCAGGTGTCTTTATTTTACCAAGGAATTACTGCAACTTTTTGTATTCTAATCAAAATGTTACCCTTATGCCTGTACCTATATATCTCCCAAAGCCTCACAGAGTCAGGTGTGCTAATGTGGATTAAGGGTATGATACTGGGACTAAGGATGTGAACAATGGAAGCCACAACTTGAGGGTGCAAGCCACCAGTCAGTAGGTTCACAGCCTGGATAGATTTTTTTTTTTTTTTGCGGAACTGGGGATTGAATTTAGGCCCTTGTGCTTGCCAAGGAAATTCTTATTCCACTAAGCCATCTTTCTGGCCCTGGGATAAAATATTAAGAGACAGAAAAAAGGCAGCCCTGTTGTTTGGTTTGCCTGCTGTGCAGCTCACTGCTGTCGCCACCTCCCTGCCATACCATAAACTATTTCACCTCTGCCAGGCCTCTCCGTCTTGGAACTAGCTGATTATGCACTGAAAACTCAACAACTTGTGAGTTGAAATACCCCTTTCCTCCTCTAACCTGTGGAGATCAGCTATTTTCTTCCAGCAATGAGTAAAGTAGCTAAGATAAATACTAAAGAATAAGAAATAAAAATATTCATCACTAGAGGAGTTTACCAAAGTACAAATATTCTAGCCTCTTTTCAAATCTTTGTACTTTTCAAAACAAATTTATTTAACTAACACAATAAAGTAGGTACAATAAAATTGTACCTATTAATGAGATATGGTGTTTTCATACATTTATACATTGAAAATCCACACACACTTATAGTTCCAAAACTTAAATATGAAGAATAAAAGTATATTAAATCTTGAAGCCCAGCCATAGTACAGAAGGAAGAATAGAAAGCTGCTTATAGCCAGTATTCACAGGGTACAGTACACATTGACAGAGGTATTTACCAAAAAATTTAGATGTGGAATTTAGCATGTATTCTATGTTTTAGAGAGAGTAATAGTGAGGCACAAAGTAGGAGAGAGATAGGGAAAGAGAGAGAGGGAGAGACAGAGCATTTGGAATTTGAATTCTTTGACACTTAAGGCTAAGAATTTAAAGGTGTCTACAAAACTAATTGGAAGAAACTGAACTCCAGAAGCTGTCAGGAAATCCACTTTAATGCTTTATCTACTTTTAAAACATTAACTTAAAAAATCTTTAATTGGAATTTTTCCCAAAATAAAAAACATTGAATTTCATAAACTCTTAAAGGAAGAAACTAAGACTTTGACTTACGATCTTTACTCCAGATTCACAGCTTTTGTCCCAATAATCTATACATTTAAGGGTCTACATGGGAAATTTATAAGGAGGCCCAAGGTTTGGCATCAAACCCAGAGCAGTTCACCAACACCTGGGCTATTACGTGGCTTCATGCCATTTCAGTGTAAGCCACTCACACCTCACTCCTCAGTGCCACCATGTCTGCCTAGTCCTGTAAGCTTTGTGCACCTTTCTGCGCTAAACAAGTTCTCCCATCATCCAACTACTTCCAAGACAGAAGTTCACAGTGCTTGAAAGAACATAGTGTTAGTTCCCTATTATTGAGATAAAATATTTGAGAAAATCCACTTAAAGAAGGAAATATTCGTGGGACATACAGTTTCAGAAGTTTCAGTCTGTGGTCTGTTGGCCTTGGGTGTGTGGCAAGCCAGGGCATCACTGTGGGGTGCACACAGCAGAAGAAACACCTCACTCCAAAGTGTTAGTGAAGCCAAGAGAGAAAGGACAAGAATCCCAGCAGAACCAGAAGGTACCTGCCTTCATAGCCTCGCTTTTTTCTCAATTATACTTACCACTTCCTGCCACTGTCATCTGCTGCCAAGTGGACCAAGCCATCAACACGTGAACTTTGGAGTGAAATCATGAACTCAACATAAGAATTCAGAGTTTCTAATGCAGACACAGAGTTCAGGCATGGGTTTCCAGGACTCCTTCTTTTTGTTGCCACCCTTGTACAAAAGGCAGAAGCCTCAGTACATTATCTGAAATTAAATTGTTGGTTCTTTTTTTTTTTTATGTATCAGTTATTTAATTGCAATTCTTAGTAAGAAATTTAGAGCACTAATTTATGAGAATAAATTTCATTTGTCAAAGCAAAAACAGATCACATGCAGCCCCGGAGCTGAGGAACAGCTTTAATTTTCGCCAAAATCTCTGAGTCTACCGCTTTCAGATCTGCCTTGTGATGTTCTGGCATGTCTCTTTCTTGGTGTCTAAGATCTCACCCTCCTCATCTCTGGGTTTCTACAGCTTCTTCTTCCTCTTCTTCTTCTTCTTTCTTCTAAGTAAGCATCAGTGATATATTTGGGCATTTTCGTTTTGCTGATATCAATGTGTGTAGAGGTGGCAATAACAAATTTCTGATATGCTCTTCATAGAAGAACATGATTAAGGCTAAGAGGCCCAGTCATAAGTAGCAAGCTCCTGGCCAATTGAGGCAGGAAGACCACTCTCTTGCCTCTGTGATGCCCAGTGAGGATGATAAAGATGGTACTGGGAGTGATGCTAACTCAAAATTTCCTCACATGCTGACTGAAGGGTCTCTTGCCATGGCTCAAGAGCTTTCAGGGCACATTTTCAGTAGGGTAGTATCTAGGCATTTTTTGAAGCTTAACCACCTGTGTGCCTCCATTTTTGTCCCCAACAACTTGTTTTGTGATCATAACAAGCCCTTTCTCTTTCTTTTTCTTTTCAACCTTTTATTTAGCAGCTATGTACTTTCTCTTGTACAATACCTTTCTGGAATACATAGCAGATTGAGAGTATCTACAAATTCCTCTGACCAGGACAGGATTTTGGATGCAGTGGGGCTGTCTCTTCTTGAAATTTTTTTGTTTTCACCTTACCCTTTTTACCATTACTACTGGCAGAAGCCTTCTTGGCATCAGGTTTCTTCTCCTTAGTGTCTGGTTTCTTAGTTTTTTCACCCACAATGTTGCAAGATGTGAAAGAGAACTAAGTTTCCAGTGCTTGTTTTAATAGTCATATTATTATTAGGAAAGATAAGTTACTGATAAACAGACTCACGGGTACTCTGGAATGATTTCACTATATGAGCTAAGCACATATATACTATGTAAGTTTTAAGGAACCAATAACCATGTTTATTTTTTACATTTACCATAGACAATGCTTGGTTCTTATGCCATAGCCCCTCTGGTATAGGTTAGATGTTCCTAGAAACACATGTTAATGATTGTTAAGACACAGCTTGCTCTTTTGTGTCATTGTCATTGATAATGGAAAGAAAATAAAGAGGAAAAACTATGAGGCGGAGGGGGAGAAGTTTGAGAGATGAAGCGATCCATCAGAAACGCTACACTGTAGGTGAAAATGCCAAGCATTTACACATTCACCCTCATTAGCCTTTGGGAGCGTTGAAAAGGATATGAAGTTGGAAACAATGGCTCTATGAGCTGAGGAAATGCCTAGAGAAGTTTGAAATGGTGCTGCTTTCTGTGTTCCCCTGGGAGGCAGAAGCACTCCTGTCTTGGGGGGCTATGAATGTCAAGGTCATCACAGTCAATCTCAGTGCCATTCACAATCCTTTCTTCACTACGCACATCCTCCAGGTAGCAAGGGGGGCTACTGGCAGGATAGAAAGCCAGTCTGCGAGGGTTATTAAGAATGATGGCCAGCAGGACCATCCCTGATCTACTCTTTCCTTCTCTGATCCAAGATTTTTCTTCTTTAGGACCTAGTATTATTTAAAGTCTTCCTCACAATCACAATGGAGACTGGATCTTGGAAGACTATGCTATCATTGTGGACCTTGAGCTCCATCCAAATTTCAAGTGAACAAATGTGTGACTCAAGCTCCTTTCTCAGACATGAACCATAACCCCCACCCATGGGGCAGCAAGTGTGACACAGGAGAGCTCCTCCTCCATGATGGCACATCTCAGGGAAGTGGGCTATGTGGCTGTGTATTTTCCTTGTGATTTCCTGTTGTGCTCATATTAGACTGAATATAGCACTTCCATCCTATGGTAGATTACTTTCTGGGTGCATCTTACCTAAATTCAGGTATGTGGGCACTTGATATAACATAACCAGTTTCTCTGTGTTACAAGTATTGTTTTTAAGGCATACAGTTCTCTACTCCAGATAGCTTGGCTATAGTGTAAACTACTGAAGGTTTATACTGAGATTTGTTCACTAGATCTTACAATAGCTTCCATGTAGCCTTCTTTACTTTTTTTATCATAAAAACGTCATCATAGAACCTGCTGGAGTTTGTGTCCACTTGGCCCTGAGCTTGGACTTGATACCAAGCTCCCTGGACCCTACTCTAAGCTGGTATCCCCTTTTGTCATGATATGAACATGATAAGTATTCTCATGTGTGAATTATGTGGCCTTGAAAAACTAAAGTGGTTTATATGGTACTGCATTTTCTTCATGGTGAAAGATACAAGGTATAACTGTTAATAATTCACTTCATATGTTCATAATAATTTACATTTAAAACTTCTAACATTACTAAAAGAATTTTGAATAAAGACTGTCTACCTCAACCATGAAGGTTACATGACTAAACAAGGCCACCAACTACCACAACTCAGGGGTCACTGGGATATTCTGTAAGACATCCAGTCAACTCAAGTCACTGTATATTAAATTATGGCAGAAGGATGGGCAGTTAACATAGCCATTAGCATCCTAAGGGAAACTGGTGAATGCATACTTTTGAACACTGCATATGAATGTAAACTATAGCTGATGCTCCTTTCTTATAGGGAGAGGAGAAAATTCTACACTAGATCAAGGTCACAGGCCATGTACTTCAGCTGCTGCTACTCAATTCAAAAGTAGAAGTTCCAGCATGAATTCTACAACTAAGACCCTTATGATCTTTCTGGCTTCTGAAGGAGTCAGCCTACTGAGTTAAATAGTGATGTGACGAAGATCTCCCTTTAACTCTTAATGCATGCACTAATTTCTACCTCTCCTTCTTCAGCTTTGGATGCAGTGCTAATTTTAATTCACTCTTTTTTGAGAGTAGGGGACTACTGTTATAAAGTTCTGTCTGATCTTCATACTACAATAACTCTTAGACTTTAAACAAATGATTCAATGTATGCCTTAACTAATCCCAACATAGTAGGGATGGGAAAATTACCCATGAGTGAGGATACCATGCATATACACTATGCTTTGGATGGAACATTTTTGATAGCTGCCTTTCACATTGCTTGACACTAGAAAATGACTATGATAAGGCCAGAAGTTCTCCCAGTATCATTGTCACCTTGGTCCCTCTCTCCAGCATGCCTTCATTTTATTACTCATCTGATCATAGTGATAGGTGATCTGAGGAGATGGCCATAGCTTTTCTGGGAGGAGAACTGAAAATTGTTATTGTGTCCACCTTATACGGTATTCAGGGACCTTCCCCGTGGAAATGTGAGTTCTCCTCAAACAAGGGGTTTTTGGTAAAAAAAACCAAACATAGCTTTGGTCCAAAAATGAAGTGGATCACATGTATGACCCTGCAAGTGAGGGATCAGGGCTCTGGCTGAAGTGAGGTCCAGGTGCAGGTTTTGTCTACTAAATGTTCTTTCAACTATTTTAACAACAAAATTTTCTTTAGGAAAAACGTAACATATTAAAAACAACTTCAATAAATATTCTTTTTAGATAATCTATAAGACACCTTCCAGAAAGAACGAAAAAGGGTACAGAAAGAACACCAAATTAGTGGTAAGTTCTAAGTATATGGCATTACCATTGTATTAGGCATCATTAACAGCAATAACAAAAATCTTTAAAGATAACCATAATAATAATTAAACTGGATGTGTTATAAAATCAAAAGTATATACATACAAAAGTAAATAATAAAAAACACTAACACTGTTTTAAAGCTGAAGAAAATTGCATTAAAGGCTATGACCAAATATATAATGATCTCAGACTATGGAAAAAGTATACGATAATTCAAGAAGTGATATTAGGGGGCTAGGGAGATGGCTCAGCAGAATAAGTGCTTCCCTGGCAAGCACAAAGGCATGAGTTCAATCCCCAGTTCTGCAAAAAAAAAAAAAAAAAAAAAAAAATGAAAGAAAAAGAAGTGATATTAGTAATAATGAAGACCCTGATGTTAAAAACAACCATTAATAAATGACTAGAAAATGCATCCTTTCCCTTGCACTAAGTCTTGTGGTACAAGCCTCTCTGAGCATGCAATACATGGAGAGAATTTGTTCAATCACCAAGTCCAGAAGTATGTGGAAGCTTTTCTTGCAATAGGCGCAGGTAGTAGAGTGAGCCACTAGTCCCAGGCTGAGGGAAGAGAACATCAAGTCTGGAGCCTGCCTGACTTAGCAAGCAGCACTTAGCAAGACTATCTCAATGTATTGTCTGTCTGTCTGTCTGTCTGTCTCTCTCTATCTCTTAGTATGAAGGACCTGAGTTCAGTCATCACTATAAAACAACAAACACATCCAAAGGCGTTAGCTTTAGTGTTTTCACTAAATCTAATTCAATCTAATAAGAATCAAGCTATTTCAAATAGAATAAAGAGTCACGACACAGAAGACAAAATGTAGATGAAATACTCCAAGATGTCAGGAAAAAATATTAGCAATAGAGAAAGAGAAAAACCTACATTTAGAATGAAACAAAAGCTAGAAGAATAAAAGTTCTGTGTGTGTGTGTGTATGTGTGTGTGTGTGTGTGTGTGTATGTGTGTGTGTGTTATTACTCAAAAACATTTTAAGCATTTTATTCAGTGTTATGATTTGGTCCTTTGTGGATACCTCTAGGACAGTTGGCCTATTTTCTAAAGTTGATCAGAATCCTTTTATACTTTAATCCTCACCTAAAGCATTTATTCTTGGCTGTGGATTGTCCACAAATCCAATTAGCACAATTTCAACTCAATTCACCAAGTGTTTAATAGCCAGACTGAATAAAATAAGATTGAGAAGGGATTCTGCTAACACATGAGTTTTCCTTAGGATACTAAGAATAACTGTAATTCATATTCTAAAATCTCCCCCTTAAGACTGGGATAAAAATCAAACTATTCTTATAACAGTAATAACAATAAGCAATGTTAGAATGATACACACATTTTTATAAAACTAGCTTTCAACCATCATTTTAGTTATTCTTTTCAATAACCCCTTGAAGATAGCTCACCATTACCAAATAAATTTTTGAGAAAATATTGATCTGACTTGAGAAAATGTGAAAACAATCATTGATCTTTGTAGCACTGATAAGAAAATATGAAATGGTGTAGGCAGCTTGTAACATACTCAGATTTATAATTTTGCTTAATGTTTTACCATTTTTATTAACCTTGACCTATAATATGAACTTTTATTCTCAGATCACCATATTCATCCTTATATAGCTCCTTACATAACAAAACTGTATATTTCTTCCAAGATATGAATGGGAAAAACAACCGTCATTTGAATTTCTGAATAGTCAACAATCGACCATACCACAAAACTGCATTAAGTGCATCCTGTGCACGCTGTCTCTCACAAGTGTTGTAGGAGATTGCGAGGCCACCTCATCCTATCAGATGGATCTTCTGATCCACTCTCCTGGTGAAGTACTTCTCAAAGCCTCTGCTGATCACATCAACGAGAAGGTGCTGTGCAATTTTTTATTCCAGATTCCCTTGCATCTTTAGAATTCAGAACCAGCAAATAGAAGTTTACTATTTTTGAAAACACAGAACATCGCTACACTAACTAAGCCATCTGAATTAGGAGTCCCCGTTGCCTTGCTTGTGTCTCTTCACTGGGAGAAGACTACTGACTGGCAAGTGCGAGGCTTCACACTTCGCTAATTTTCGATCTTTCACTGGATGTGAAGGAGATTTCTGAGTCCCCAGTGCAGCGCTTAATTCTCTTCATTTTTTCTTTCTAAAAATTTTGTGTCATCCTTTTTTAGTCTCTAAGCTGCTTTTATTCTCTTTTCTCATCAAGGATGGGCAAGGTGCCAGACAAATGTTAGGAATGCCTCCGTCTATGTGGGAAGATATATTCAGCTTTAGTATGATCCAGATAAGAACCTTTTCAATGTGAAAAGGAAAAGTTTAGTTATCACAAGCATACTATAAAAATTTTTGCTATGCTTACTGTGACTAAGTTTGGCTCTGGTCCCAAAACCAAGGCACAAAATAAATTTATTATCATTGTCTTGATTTTAATCCCCATATAGCAAAGATAGTGGTGACATATGCCACAGTTTTATTAAAATCTATAAACTCAGAGACACGGGCATGAGTGGAAGACAGCAACAGCTTGGAAGAGGCGGGAGAGTTACTTCCTTCTTGTTATCATTCACTTCTAATTCCTCAGCTTCCCACACAGGCACACATTCACAGCAATCAATGTTTGTCTAACAGTAATTATCAATGACAGCCAGGCATATATTTTCCAGTGGGTGCTAAGTTACAGTTAGACAGCAGCAAGAAGTTCCAGTGCATTATTGCACAGCTGGGTGATTATAGATAGAAATAACTGGCTGTGCATTTCCAAAAGCTAGAAGGAAGGATCTGAGAAGTTTGTGTTGTGAAGATGTGATGAATGTCTGAGGATATCTGTTTAAACTTACTGAAACATCCAGTGTAAACTCAATAAATAAACACGTACTTATATGCCAATTAAAGTACATTCAGTTTAAAAACTCATATCACTTTTTAAGTTCTAATTTCCTGAATTAGTCAAATCTTTTTGTCCTCTGAGTGATGTGAAATGATTTGCCTTTTCAGGCTTGGCAGACTCACTAGTGTTGAATTAGAACATATTTCAAAGCAAATAAATACCTTGAGTACCCTTTTCATCTTTCCCTACAGAAACACACACACATGGTTTCCTAGAAAACAGAATGTATTTTTGAGTGTAGAAACAAAAACTGGAGAATGAAGTCCCATCTGCCATGTGTACCTAGCATAACACCTCTGCTTTACAGCATGTCTCAGGTACTCTTCTTTCATTGCTGCGACAAATACCCAACACTGACAGTGAAGGAAGGAAAGGTTTATTTAGCTCACAGTTACTGGAAGTTTCAGTCCATACTCGACTGGTCCCAAGGCAGGGTGCCACAGGACAGAGAGCATCAAGTTCATAGTGGTAGAACAACAACAATGGCAACAGAGAGAGTCTGTCTCTCTTACATTGCATTCAAGCCATTACCCAGGCTGGGATTAGTAGTCACACCCATATTCCCAGCAATACTAAGGCCCATAATCCCAGCAATACTAAAACCCATAATCCCAGTGGATTATCAGTTAATCTCAAACTCTAAAAGTCCCCACCCCATGACTCCAGAGGCCTTGGGGGAACAACTAGACACAAACTATAGCACAGTGATTTCCACAAACTTCAGAAAAATGGCACTTTCTGATATCTTATAAATATACACCAAGGAAAAGATAAAATGGATATGTTCAGAGTATTTCCAGTTCTAATGCTTGAAATAGAATCAGATAAATGATCAAAGCTAAATTCTGCAGAAATCCCAGACTTTTTAATTTTGAGAGTTTATTTAAGCTTAGAAGACATATAGGATAATGTACTTATCCTATATTTAAACTCATAGTTAACATTTGACCTCATTTGTCATGCTTGTTTCTCAAGTAGTAAAGCATCTGTCAGACAGACATCATCACTATTTCTCCTCATCTGCAAAAATCACTTCTGCCCTTTAAAAGCTGAGATAACTTCAGGCTAGATCAAATTTAATGACATGGCCTTACTTGCATAATTCATTTCAAAGATGTACAGAGAGATATTATTTTACTACATGCATAATTATAGGGAAATTTTGTAGATAACATGCCTGGACAATCCACAGATTGGTGTAGGTAATAAGAAATTATGTCAGCAATTTTGTGTTCTCTCTCTCTCAATCTGTCGATGGCCATGGAAAATACTGAAATGAAGGAAAGCATTTTGAAACAATAGCAACTGGACAAACAGATCATGTTCCTGAAATGCAACAAAATAGTAAGGTTTCCAACCCCGCCATAACATGTGCAGCTATTTGGGCATCTGACATTAGGACAATTGCAAGTTTGAGGCCAGCTTGGAGAACTCAGTGAAACTGTCTCCAGAATTGAGAAAAGGCCTAGGGATGTAGGTCAGTACATGGTTAGGTAGTATGCTTAGTGTCCAGGATTCAGTAAAGAATATCAATGAAAGTTATTTTCTCTTCATAGTTTAATAATTTTGATTATCTGGTTTTTACACAAAGTCCAAGCATAGCAAGGCAGGCTGATATATTAAATCTAACACAAAAAGTCCATCAAGACTTCTAAATTATTTTCACATTTTTGGTTATGTTTCTTATGATTCAAGAACCTTTTCAAGTACAAACATTTGGCTTTCTATTTAATAACTTGGTCCAAAGAAAATCCAATTTAGTTGATCAAAGTAAAGACCACAAAGAAAGGAAGATGCACTGTATTTGTTACTGTATGTATTTGAACAATCTTTGTTGATCACTAGGAGTCAAGAACTTTATTTTAAAACAAAATAAAGCATAAATAGAAAAATATTTCCAGATCAGGAAAAGATAGTTACCACCCTCCGTTTACTGCTAAATAATGTAAGACTATGGATCAATTATTGACGTTACTCATTCTGAAGTCACATCAGAAAGTTCTGAAAAATATATTTTCTTCTCAAGCTTTATCTACTCTAGAAGTTTTGTTTTGTTTTGTTTTTTAACAAACTTTCCTTTAGGAAAAGGAAGCCAAACTTACATGTTTCATATCTCCCTATCCATGCTATGGTCTATCTTGCCTTGTTTTTAAACTTCTTTACTTTGGCCAATAATATTTTACTTCAATAATTTACCCTATTTTGAGTAGCTCTTCAAAATGCAAAGACTGATAAAAGACATCATATATTTTAGGAGTAGAATCACATAGGAGGGAAGCCCAAGGAAATTAAAGCCAAGAGGGCATATTTTATTCACTTATGAATTTAATAACTGTTTACTGAGTATCATGTTCTGAGTACTTTGAATGGGAATATGAATAGGAAAAATATTATCTCTGACCTCAAATCACTTAACTTTTAGTACAACTATAAGAAATAAAATGTGAAGCAGTAAACTGACAAAATAACCACAATATATTAGTACTAACAAAGGCAGTAAACCAGGTTGCAAAATAAAAGTCCTAGGAAAAATTACTTTAGATAAAAGATTTGACAAAATCAAATTCAGAGCGAAGGTCATACTTTATACAGTAAAAGAACTAATGGCACAAATATATGAAAAACAGAAACACACTTCCTCCTGAGGCCAGCTATCTTGCTTCGAACAGGGTGAGCAGGGAGTGAGGCTGGCAGATGAAATTGCGGGAGTTTGCAGAGGTAATACAGCAAGTAACAAAGTCAGTAACTTCTTACAGCCACGTTCCACCTGGAAGGCATGGTTTTCAGACCCAAACAGCTGAGACTGTCTATAAAGCCAATACTGCTGACAATGCAAACAAAGATCCCCAGAGCAGAGAACTGAGTACAACTGACTATTTCAGGTAAAAGAGAGAAATAATTTAACTTTACAGAAACCATTGGCTATATCCTGTGGCTGAAATTGCAGTGAAGTAAAGATTTCATTACAACACTTTATAGGGTGGATCTGTAACAGTCACTAGAAACTGAAAGTATAGCCTACAGAGCATCTGTGTTTAAAGAGCTACCTTTGAGTCCTCATAAGTGGAGAGGGTTAAAATCTTCTGAAGGCATCATAAAGAAACAAATAAATATGCTGTGAAGTCTTCTCTCTGGATGACCCCCTTCCTTTAACATCCAAATAAAATGACTCAAGCTTTAGCCCCCAGAGCAACAGACTCTCTCTCCTCCTGGGTAGACTTTCACTATCCAAGTGAGGTTACTTTTCCTGTTTCCTGCTTTGCCTGGATGCTGTATATAAAGCCCCGGGATTCTACTTGCTTTGCTATCGATCTCAGGATAGACACAATTCACCTTCCTCTTGCATTTGCTGCGGCACTGGCAAGGCAAAGGAAGTGTGTTCATCACAGCTTAGCTGAGAGCATCTAGAAATAACAGCAGAAATTTAGCAACTACTCACTGCTAAAGGCAATTTTGTT
Organism: Ctenomys sociabilis; assembly: GCA_004027165.1. Lineage (NCBI taxonomy): Eukaryota > Metazoa > Chordata > Mammalia > Rodentia > Ctenomyidae > Ctenomys > Ctenomys sociabilis. The sequence goes on from PVKA01010018.1 coordinate 57,447, forward strand.
CCCTGAATCTCCACAACACCCAGGCAACTGGCTGAATGCCTCTCTCCTTTCTCCACTATTTTATCCCAAAGGCAACTTTCCTCCCATACATGAACATCACTCCATGCAACATCTGTGAACTCCAAAATTCCTGTTATTTCATTTGACAGAACAATATAATTCCTTACCTAAAATATTCTCATTTAAGTCTACCAAGGAACCATAACACAGAACCATGACAGCACACTGGGATGTTCCCATGATCCATATCTAGGCCATATGAAGAACAAAACCCATATCCATGGAATTTTCTCATTTTAAAGATATTTTCACAAGCTGTGTTTCACTTGATGGTCTAGTGCCACCTTCTTGACTTCAGAGCCTACATTTATAATGGAATGTTAAAGAAAATTAATATTTGGATAGCACTTCAATTTTGTTTTTGTTTTCCTTTTTTTCAAGAGATGGTCAAACACATTACTGCATCAACTCTGGCAAGTGTAGCATTTATTGCACAGTGACTGAGGATACAAGGGATCCAAAAAGTTAAGATTTGGAAAAAAGCCTGAGTTTCCCTTATGGAATTAAAGACAAGGAGAAATGAATAGACTAATGCATACATCAATGCTCTCAAATCAGCTAACTCAGTGAGAGAACAATCCAATCCCCAAAGACACCCTACTGCATAGCTGCTGGGCTGAGGGTGAGGACAGTGGGCTAGGAGAAGGGGTGTGACATCGCCTCATCAGGGACATCCCCTGTTCTCTGAGGGTCAAAGTCCTTTTGCTGTGCACAAAAGCATACACTGTGGGCTTTCTGTCTTAGCCATCATTATGTAACTGTGTGGCAAATGAAGATTCTCTTCTCCAGCTGAGAACAAGCTGGTAGTCAGGCTGTTTTTGTCAAGGAAACAGAATGGAATAAATTTTGGACCTTCCATTTCTATGTTATTTGGCAATTTGAACTTCAATCTCCTCTCCAAAAGTGACAATGGTAATAATATTTATTTGATGCAATTGTTATGAAGATTAAATGAGTTGGTGTGTAAAAATTTTGCACAGTGGATAGGCAGCAATAATTATTAAGAATTCTGTATAAGGGCATATTTACTATGCTTTCATTTTCATAGGGAAGTTTGCATTGTTTATATTCCTTTCAAAAAGGAAAGAATTTGGGCCTAAAAAATGAATAAGCTTGAATAGAAAAGTGCAACTCAATTTTATAACAGTTTCCAAGAATTAGAATATATTTCCTGTCTTTAAAACACAGGATTTAAAAATTGAACTGTGCTGTGTTAGCTGTAAGAGTGTAAGTCAGTCCCCATGTTTTTTCCTGGTGCACAATAGCCTTTTAAGATTTTCAAAAATTCCACAGGAATAATTATGATATTAAGAAAAGATGATATTTTTTCCTTAGTTCTTCTTTTTCTTTTTGAAAGGAGAAAGGCAAATAATTTCTACAAGTTAACTCAGATAAAAAAGAATGGAGAGTTATTAATGAACTCTTGAAAACACACATAAGGAAAATTCATCCCATGTTCATATTTCTCATCTGGCCTCAAACAAAAATCATTTGGTCACAGCTTGCAGTCAGCCCTCAGCTCCACTGTGGAAAGAAATGACCTACTTCATTCTGATGCTTCTCACTGCCTTTAAACACATGAAGTTTAAAGACAGTGCCTATCTGAACTAATCTGTGTGGAGAAATCTGTATAAATATAAATGTGTGAATGCATTTTCCAAATTAAAATGCTATGAACATTTCATTACATAGTTTCCTCTGCTATATCAAAAAAAACCCCAATATTCTAAAAAATCATCTTTGACCCATATTTCATTTTTTTCAATCTGTATTGAAAATAAAGGCCAGACTCAATGCCATTAAATAATATACTTAAAATAACTCCTTGAGTAATGAAATTAAAACAATGTAAGATCCTACACTGCTCACAGACTGTTGCTCCTTTCTTTTCTTCCCTAGCTTTGAAATCACAGTGTTTTTTTCTAGGGCAGCAACATAATAACATCACAAATTGCCTTCCAGTAAAATAGGGCTGGGTATCTTTAGGTTGAGACTGTTAACAAACGGGGGCATAACTTTAGTTACTTTTACTGGAAGCCGGCTTGTTCGATAGTTACTGTCTACATCCACCTGCCTTAACCCATTCATCATCTGATGTAGAAACTGGGAAGAAAAACACTTTCTGAACATCATAGCAAGATTCTCATCATATAATAATGAATGCTTATTGAACATTTACAAAGAAATTGGGTGACAAGAAGAAAATAAAGAATGGTATCATACTATAAATGGATGTAATATTTTTAGGAGTACCCAGTCAAGTATTAAACTGAAGAGCTAAGTATGTAAGGATTAATATATCTAAAACAGTGATCCATCTTTGATCTGACAGAATTTGTGGAAGTTTGGGTAAAGTTGACATGGTTGACAACAAGAATTAAAAGCATATATTGTTGGAAGGCTAGGGAAATAGCTTAGCAGCACAGGTAAGCATAGTAAGCATGAGGTCATCAGTTTGACTCCTGGTACCAAGAAAGAATATACTGTTGGAAGAATAAATTCAAAAGGCAATTAATAGACGAACAGAGAGGTCAAGGATTGACAACACAAAGTATAGGAAACATAAATTGTTTTGAATAAGGGGAAAGCCTGATGAAAACTCACATACCAAGATTAACACCAAAACTTTGGTGTAGTAATCTATGAAACCAAAAGCATTTATGAATTCATATACCATAAATATATCTTTTAACTAAAAAATTATTTGCGGAGCAATGCATGTTCTTAACTGAGAAACCCCATAGTCTCTCATTTTACATTCACATAAACAGCAACAACATAAATTTTAAGGAGTTCTTATAATCTTTCCTATCATTTACTATTTCTACCAATATATAAGAGACCAAGAAAGACAAAAACAGCTACGGCTATTTTATTGATACTCACTGGTACTCTTTCATTTTAGTTTGAAACGATATTCTTTTGCTGTTAGTTTGTTTGTTTTCTTTATGATCAACATTGGTACAATCTCTGGTAATGACCAAGCTATTCTGTATATCTGGAATTCAACTTTTTTAGATTACATAAATCATTACTGTGCCAGGGTACTTTTACTGAGCATCATGCTATCCAGATTCACCCATTTGTTAAAATTATAACATTTTCCTCTTTAAAAGTCTTAATACTATTCTGTGTTTAAATGACATTTCCTTGAAAATATATTCATCAATAGACACACACTGACTCCATATTTTGATTATTATGAATGAACAGAGTATAGTACTTCTTTCCACACACTGATTTCATCTTTGAATTTGAGGGCTACAGTGAGATTCCTGGATCATATGGGAGCTCTATTGTAAATTTTGTACAGAACCCTCATACTGTTTTTCATGACAGTACTAGTTTGTATTACCACCAAAAATGTGCAAGAATTTTCTTTTCTTTACATCCTTGCCAATGTTTATCTTGCATCTTTTTTTAACAGTCATTCTAATGGATATAAAGTGATATTTTTAATTCAATTAGATCTGTATTTCTCTAATGGTTAGTTATTTTGAGCATTTTTTTCCCTATGTATTGTTGACTTTTTGGAGAGCTACAAAGAAGACTCCAAAAGTCATCTTTAGTTTTTTTTAGCGTCTTTCATCCTGTTCTATGTCTGTTAACTCACACTACGTGCAATAATCAATTCACAGTGGATAGAAGGTCTAAATAAATACCAGAAACCACAAAACTACTAGAAGAAACAGGTGAAAGCTTTCATCATATGGATCTGGATAATGAATGTTGGGACATGAATCCCAATGCACAGGCAGCAAAACAAAAAATACACAAATAAGATTATATCAAACTCCAGAGGCCAGGGAGATAGCTCAGTGGAATAATGCTTGCCTGGAAAGCACTAGGTCCTGAGTTCAATCCTCGGTACCACAAAAAGATTATACTGAACTCCAGAGCTTCTGATAAGCCAGGAAAAGAATCAATAGGTTAAATGGAGTGAAATAGAAACCTTGTACCTATATGTGATAAATCTTGCTTGTTATTTTTCCCACTCTCCTTCCCTCCACTCAACACATTGCCTCTTCATTTACAAAAGCTTTGTTTACATTTTTGCTTTGCATATTTTTGTCCCTTCTTTACTTTATTCCTCTATGTTGTCTTCTCTCTCTCTCTCTCTCTCTCTCTCTCTCTCTCTCTCTCTCTCTCTCTCTCTCTCTTTCTCTCTCTCCCTCCCATTGCAAAGTCGGGGAATGAACTCAGGCCCTTCTGTTTGCCAGGCATGTACTTATCCAACTGACCCCTCCTCATCTGAACATTTTTTCTCCCAATTATGCATCTCTATTCTGTGATAGATTAGCTAATGATAACTTTTTTTTCATTTTATGTATTTAGTACAAGGTCTCATTACACAGCTTGGACTCATAGTGACCTCCTGTTTTCAGCCTCCCCAGTACTGGGATTACAGGCATGCACCACCATGCCCAGACTCCTTCACCAGCTTAGTACCCTGGGGATAGGGCCAGCAGGGGATGCAGACCCAGGGGTTGCACACATGGTCCTTAAGCTTACCACAGCAAGCGCTTAGTCCTATGAGCTATTTCTCGGGCCCTACTAACAGTAACTTCTAACATCCAGCTGAACTGAATCAGTGTGGTGCTAGGTAAGGAAGTTACACCTGAGGATTGTTGTCAAAGCCATAAAAGAACTGGAGGGGAATATGATTCTCCTAGAAAAGCTTATCACAGTGGTTTTGCTGGTATGACATCAGTTGTTCTGGTCATCAGAGGAGATCAGGTGCTCACTGTCTGTGAGAATGGCCATGATTCTTTTCAGAGAAAAGACTGTGGTCTTTACCTTGAGTGTCACTTCCTGGCTCCAGTGGAGATCCCTCAGCTTGCTGGGACAGATCCTTCATTTGCAAGCACAACTTTCTAGCATCCATCATGGACCTTTGGTCCTTCCCAATGCAGATCCTTTTTTGGTTGTTCTTTCTGTATTTTAGGGAAGGGTCTACAATGTGTTCAGGGTCTCACTCATAGTGATTCTTTTATTTACAGCCTCCCAAGTGCTGGGATTACAGGCGCGCACCATCACGCCTAGTCTCAATCGCTGTTTTAGTGCATCCCGAGGGTTTGGCCAGCCCAGCAGGTGTGGACATCAAGCCCCCAGCCCCTGCAACTGCTTGCAGGCACTTTAATCCACTGAGCTATTTGGCCAGGTACCTGGTGCAGATCTTTGATACAGACTTGCATGAGACGTTGTCATCGGCTTTAAGTCCTCAGCTGGACTTGTGAAGTTCATTACTGTGGGATTAGGCCCTCAACTGGGTTGAGCCTCTAATGTGTAGCCAGGTATCCCTCACTCTTCTGCATTTTTTTGACTCTTTGAATGAATATTATAAAATAATCCTATAAATTATATATGTTGCACCTTGTATACCCTGACTAAAACATATTTATTCATAGTTTTCATTTCTCACACCAGAAAATCATTGCTGTATTTAAGCATAAATGTCTGATTTATTTCACTTGTTTAGGCATTCTTTATTAAACTTTCTTTTTCTTTTTCTTTTTTTTTGTCAGAACCAGGGATTGAACTCGGGCCCTTGCACTTGCTAGGGAAGTGCTTATTCTGCTGAGCCATCTCCCTGGCTCTTTATTAAATTTCTCCATTGCTGAATCTCTAATGCTGTCTAGCCCACTGGACCTGTGTTTGCAGTCAGTACAGAAACCAGAATGAACAAAAGAACTAAAAACTTAAGGTGGATGTAGAATTCAATAACATCAAATCATCAATGTATAGTGTGCCTAAGGAGATTCACCTATAGAGAAAAATTCTCTCAGGCTTTCAGGAAGAGCAAAATGGTCAAGCAGTGGCCATGACCCATCCAGATGGCTGAGCCTGACAAAAGATGCACAAGAAGCTGTACATGGTTCCAGGGTAAATCCTATAGAGATTTGACTGACCTTGTGAGATAGCAAAAGTTAAATTTTGGGCTATATAGGACTTGCTTTAATTTGGTCTTAACCATCCAGCAGAAAAATGTAACCATGAGGCATAAAAGTAAAGGTATATTAGCATGCTGAGCTATAAAAGGCTCAAGGCAACAACTTCAGACAATTGCCAGTCCTGCTGATAGCCCACCACTATTACAGACTATTAGGCTTATTGGCTTATTTTGCTAAATTCAAGTACCTACCATCTTTGGTTTGGCATCAAGTATGAAAAAGTCCTTTAAAGATTTCTCCAAATACAGCTTCTCTAACAACAACAGAACACCCATCTCTGACAAAACAAAACAAAAAAGGGTATAAATAAAACACTTTTTTGTCTGTGTATGTATGGAAATATATATGTTTGCATATACAAGAGAGTTAGGATAGATGTACAGCTACTTATTTCAATAAGAGAAAGGTTCATACTAATTCTGTTGAGACAAGATATCATGTCTACATTTTGTCCTCTGAACAACTACTAGGAAGACAACAATATGCAATGTATTAATTATTCTAACTGTCATACTAACCTGCCTTGAAACAATTGCATTATTTTATCTATTTTCTCATTAAAATGAAAAAGTAAATCAGTAATATAGAAACCACTGTTAGTTAGCTATCCCTGTTTTGAAAATCTGTAACATATGCATTGTTGTATGTTACCCTGTTTCTGTCATTTCTTCTATATTGTTTTTGCTTCTGTTTACAATCTTCAAATAAAATAAAATAAAATAGAAAAAACCATATTATATAAATAAATGCTATTACAGTAGATTAGAGTCTCAATAGGATGTTGCACAACGAATCTTGCTAAATTTGAGTATCTCAGTTTCTCACTGTTTACCAAACTTTTTCAAGTAATGCAAGACAATGAGATAAAAAATGCACACACTTGTGAGCAGACATCAGTGATTCTTGGTTCCTGATAAGAACTGTGATCAATAAGGTTGCATTTTCATTTAGAAGATGAACAAAAAGCGGTTGGCCAAATATTCCTCACCATCTCTCTACCTTCATAGTACCACTGTCTTTTCTTCCTAACTTTTCTCCCCTCCCATCTGTTGCTTTGGCATTTTCATTCCAAATTATCTGACCAAAATCATTTTCCTATAAAATGCTATATTAAGAACAGAAGAAAAATACCATAGGGTGATATATTTAATATGGACACTATGTCAGGTAATTTCATTTCATAAAGAAAAAATGTATATGTTCTAAATAATTATAAAATAATTACACACAGTAATTTTCAGGCTTCCATAAAAATAAAATACCCTATACTACATGGATGATATAATAAAATTTCTTTTCCCATGGTTTTGGCATTCCAGATCAAGGTCCAGTAAGAGTTTTACTAGTAAGGGCCTTCTGCTTATAGCTGAATTCCCTTGTGCCATACAGTCAGTGGCCTTTCCTCTGTGCACTTACAAATTCAGGGGTAGATATTGTTTTCTCTTCACCTTCTTATAAGGTCACCAGTCATATCAGACCAGGATATCATCCTTATAACTTCATTTAATATTAATTATCTCCTAAAATACTCATCTTCAAATATAGTTATATTGGTACTAGACATTATGAAGGAGGGACAATATTCTGTCCATAGAATATAATAGCAACACAATTTTTCCTATAAATTTATCCAGGTCATGAATATAATTTATTATACACAGTGGTTAGATCATCCTACCTAATCTATATACCTCACCAGGTATTCTTTGATTGTCTTCTATATTAATTACTTTTTTCTCATTGCTTAGTCAAAATACCCAACACCTAAATTAGGAGGAGAAAGCCTTATTTTTTATTTTTTTAGTCTTTTAGATAAATTGTAATTCAAAGATATAGTATAAATCTTAAAACAAAAATTGAGATTAAGCAATATTCATAAAATTAAATACTAATTAATTAAAAATTAAATGTTTCATAACATTTGATCTAATAAAAATATTTCATGATAGTAAAGAAATACTAAGAATAAAACATAAAATAAATGCTGGAATAACAAATACGTGACCATCACTTCTGACAGTTTGAGGATAGGATATCACACAAAGTTTTAGTGTGTTGTGGACATGGATAATGACCAAGACACTTACTGGTGGCCAGGTGTCACTTGTGGGACTGAGCTACAGCCATTTCCTTGCAATCCACCCTGTAGTCCCAAATGAATGGAATCTTGACCCAAAGGGTGCAAAAGAAGTCCATTTGTAGAGTGTGCTAATGGAAATATTTTTCTGCTGTATACAAAAGAATAACTGAAAGACTACTATTGTATACCTCTTATTCTTCTATGTTTGTTTGCCCTATTTGGTAGGTTCTTTCTGTTCTCATTCATGGGGTTATGATCATTTTGCTCCCTCTCTAGAACATCATTTAGTAGTCTGTGTAGGCTTGGCTTTGTCATCATGCAATTCTTTATTTGTTTTTTGTCATGGAAGTATTTTACTTCTCCATAATACTTGAAAGAGAGTTTTTCAGGGTATATCAGTCTGGATTGGAATTTTTTTTCTTGCAACACTTGAAGTACTTTGTTCTATCCTCTTCTTGACTTGATGGTTT
>PVKA01010019.1:0-34883 GCA_004027165.1 Ctenomys sociabilis
TAATCACTGGCCACCAAACACTGTCCTCATAAAGTTTCTTTCTAGTATTTGTTCCATGAGGCCCATTGAATCCTGCACAAAAACTAAACTATTTTCAGCTTTCCAAATTGTATTTGTAACCATCTAGGAGTAGCTGTTTTGATCCAAACAGTAATACTCTGTAATAGTTTTTCCTTGAATAGGGTAAATTCAAATTGAAAATAATATTACATTTGTTAAACCTTCTATGCTCTTGATTTATTTTCCTTCTCAGTTGTGCCAGAGGCATGATACCCTCAGCTCCAGTTAGAAGATGACTTTTAAACAGACCTAAATACAGTTTGATATGGAAATACTTCGATTCACAATTCATGCCTTTGGGAAGCTTATCAGCAACTTTCTAAGTCAGAAAGGAAAACTCTCTCATTCTAGATAAATGCCTACCAATTCCCATAAGCATGTAATAGAAGTATCAGAAAGTAAAAATAGATTCTGTTATTCACATGCCAGCTAGAATTGCAACTCTATGATGTTTGGCATATGAACCAGCTGCAAATTACCAGTTAATGGTATCTTTTTGGTATTTTAGGCAAGCCCTCTATAATCCATCCCACTGAATTCTTTTCTTTCCCCTCTTTTCAGTGATTGTTATACCACATTATGATTCAGAAGTTACATTGGTGGGCTGGGGAGATAGCTCAGCAGCATAAGGACAAGGTCCCAAGTTTGATCTCCAGCACTGCATGCTATGCCGGCACCAGAACCTGGTGCACTGTGCTGGCCCTGGAACCCAGCATGATGGCACACACCTATAATCCCAGTGCTGAGGAGGCTGAGACAGGAGGATCACTATCAGTTTGAATTGTGTAGCAAGACCCTGTATCAAAAAAAAAAGTGTTGGGGCTGGGGAGACACCTCAGTGGAATAAGTGCTTCCCTGGCAAGCGCAAGGGTTTGAGTTCAATCACCAGTCCCACCAAATTAAAAAAAAAAAAAAAATGATGGTGAAATTACATTTTTTTCATAGTTTTATAAAACTCAACGCAAAACAAGTTGAAAATCCATGAAAAACATAAATATTTCCACTTGATTTGTGGAAAACTCTAAGCCTGCACTGTGTATAGAGTAAAGAAATGATCTGACTCGTTGTCTCCATTTATTCTCAGAGCGTGCATACATGCATTCCATTTCCTTGATTTGACCCCAATTCAAGAGGCCAGGCTGAAGAGGCAGCAATGCTAATAGGCTAAATCTTAGAGGGAATGAATTCATATAGCCAAAAGAAAAAAAAGCAGGGTGTTATTTTCTATCATTGCTGTGAACAGCAAAGCTATTTCTCAACGATAGGGATCCCTTATAATGAAGAAATACTTAATTTGTACTGAACTCATAAATTGTAATGTTCTGCTTGGCTTCACTGGTTGTATGAGAAGACTTCTTTATCCTGAACAAGTAGAACTCAATAAATTGAAATAGCCCAGAATATGTATCTTTCCTCTAATAGAAAGCAAATTTAAATTATGAGAAAATTACTTTCTTCCTCCACATTCCCAAGATTCTTGTTACTGATCATGGCTCAAAATTCCATATGTCTGGTCTTGATTTATTTCAGAGAAGTCAGAAATGTACTTTCCTCCTTACCACAAGAAGAGACATTCCAAATATCAAAATAGAAATATAATTAGGTCTAGATCCTGTATCTCTTCTACATCTAAGAGGAATCAGGTAAGCATTAATAATAGAATATAAGTAACAAACATGCCTTACATGGTGAAAATTAGATCAACACTTTGGAAACACTACAATTTTAATTAGTGAAGACCATCAATATGTTTTCAGACCAAAAACTTCTTTCTCAAAAAAGATATTGCTAGGACTAAATGTCTACTTTGTATGCCATAGGATGGAGAGGAAAGAAAAAAAATTAAAAACAGAAAGACTAGCAGAATATAAATAGATTCATATCATGACTAAACGAGAATAGAGCAAGTCTGAATCATTTGTACAAGTCATAGAAAATCACAAAAATCATACAAAATTGTGCAGTGAATAAAAACAAAATCACTAGCAACTAAAATGTTTTCTTGCAAGGGTTCTATTTCTTAAGTTGTTCTTTATGTCTCTAATGGCATAAAAGTTGATATATATCACAAAAAAGAATAAAACAGATTCAATATAAATAATGTAAATAAAGAGAAGGAATAGCAATCCATGCCTAATTTTTTTTCTAAATATATTTGGACTTTGAAACAATTTGTTTTTACAACACACTCAATGCAAAAGGCAAAGGGACAGTTAAATTTCATTTCAGAGGCAGTGCAAAGTATAGAAGAGAAGGCAGGGACCACAAGAGTGACCCACACAGAAGAAGGAAACCACTGACACTGAAAGGATGGCTGCTTGGTTACAGAAGAGTCTGCAAGTGTCCAAGAGAGAAAAGACTTTAAAGGGAACAAGTGATCAGTTTGATGCAATTTGGTAAGAGAAATCCTCAGCCCACAGTTACTTGCTTCAAAAATAAGGAATGGAAGAGAAGCCAAAGAACACAGCTGGCCTACAAAAGCTGGGAAACACAAGGAAAAGAATTCTCTCTAGAGTTCCATGAAACAAACACAGTCCTCCCAACACTCTGACTGGTGTTCAGAGAGATCCATTCAGAATGTTGACCTCTGGAACCATAAAATAATACAGTTAGGTTTTCGCCACTAAATTTAAGGTACCTTCTTACCTAGGCAGTAGAAAAGATACAATGTAGTAATTTTTGTAGACACTTTGAATGAGAAGTGTCCCCAAGAGGCAATAAGGGAAAAAGTCAAAGGGTCATTGTTCAAAGGGAAGAAGATAAAGTTTAGGAAATGGTGGGAAAATGGAAAAAACAATGAAATTCATGGAGATCAAATGAACTTCTGCATTCAATAAGAAACAATAACAATTAAAGGGGATACAGACTATAGTACTTCTAGATTGAGGTGAGCACCCCCAAAGGTCTGTGAGTTCACGGCTTGGTTTAGATAGTGCTACAGGAAGCAGGGAGGACCCTTACCTGATGAGGTCTGTGAGAGAGTTAAGATCTAAGGGCAGACTCACAAAAGGGACTGTGGCACCTGGTTTTCTCTTCCAAGGACCCTGGCTGGTGAAGTGGGTGGTTCAGTCTGGCTCACATTCTCACCATGACAGTCAGCCCTCCCCAAAAGGCTCAGGGCACTTGATCCCTGAGCCAAAATAAAAATCTTTACTCTTTCTAAGATAATTGCTTGTCATAGGTATCTTGTCATAGGAACAGAAATGTGTCTAATATCAGCACCAAAGAAAACTTCTAGCAGGTAAAGGAGTAAAGTGAGGGTAGGATACAATATGCTTTATGCAGCTGACTTCAGCAAATGTTCTTTGATGCAACTAGTTACTCTTGGACAACTAGTGAAGTGCAATTATGTAAGAAGTATGTAAGAAGTGAAATTAGAAGTAGATAACAAAAAGAAAACAAGAAAGCAAAAAGGAGAATGTCCAGGTCATTAAAATCTAAAAAAAATAAATAAATAAAATAAAAATATATATATAGCTAGTATCCCCCAAAAAGAAGCCAGAGTGAAGTCAAAAGTATAGACAAGTCACACCAAGAACACCTAGATTAGGGCCCTGGGGAGAGAGCTCAATGGTCTAAGCACCTGCCTAACAAGGACCTGGGTTTGATCCCAGGTACTGAATGCTATGCCAGCACTGGAATCCCAGGCACACTGTGCCAGCCCCAAAACCAGGCATGGTGGTGTTCTTTTAAAACATCCAGATTACCATGAAATTCTACATTATTTAAAAGATGACATATTACATATTCTGAGAATGCCCTTACAAAGAAAATGTATAATTTCTAATGCCAGATGTTTAAATGTAGGTTTTTCTTGTACTTTATGGAATCACATAAGATGTAATATGAAAGTCTGGATCATTATTAATATGAAAATATAAACAATCTATAGAAATATAATTTTTCTTCAATTGAATATAATACTTTGAACCTCTTACCACTATGCTTAATGAAAATGCCTTGCCTATGATATTTTATGGTCTCCAATAGTCAGCCATTTAATATTTGTAGAATTCTGTCACTTTTGTATCTCGCTGCAAATATATTAGTTGATAACTGAAAATAAATGATAAATTCCAAAGGAAATATTAAATTGATGTGGTGGTATGTTTATGGTGGTATTTTTTTAAAAGATCAAAATGTGGGCTTGGAATGTGGCTCAATACGGAATTCTTGCCTTACATGCACAAGGCCCTGAGTTCAATCTCCAGTATCACTTTTAAAAAGTTCAAAATATAATATTATTTAAGAAATTCTTTAAGAACTAATCCTCTCCTTTCGGCCAGAACTGTCATTTTCTAGTAATTTGCCAAAATGACTAACATTAAGGGCAATCCCCAATATATATTCTCCAGGCCTTTTAGAAAATATGGGGTTGTTCCTTTGGCCACATAAAAGGGCATCTACAAAAAGGGTGATATTGTAGACATCAAGGGAATGGGTACTGTGCAAAAAGAAATGCCTCACAAATGTTACCATGGCAAAACAGGAAGAGTCTACAGTGTTACCCAGCATGCTGTTGGCATTGTTGTAAACAAGCAAGTTAAGGGCAAGATACTTACCAAGAGGATTAATGTGCATATTGAGCATACTAAACACCCAAAAAGTCATGATAGCTTCCTGAAATGTGTCAAGGAAAATGATCAGAAAAAGAAGGAAGCCAAAGAGAAAGGTACCTGGGTTCAACTGAAGCACCAAACTGCCCCTCCCAGAGAAGTACCAATGGAAAGGACCAATGGAAAGGAACCTGAGTTGTTGGAACCTATTGCCTATGAATTAATGGCATAAACTGGAGCTGTTGCTCTGTTTGCAGCTTAAGTGTTCTAGGTCTTACATAAAAATAAAATCATCCTGTATTGTAAGCACAGGTTTTCTTGGTTGAACAGGCATGTGGTGCCTTCTTAACCTCAGAAATATTTGCAGCAGATTTTCACTGTACCTAGTAATGGTGTCTAGTCTTTACTCTTCGTTGTTTTTCTTGCTGAAAAGTATTGCTGAGGTATTGTGTAGGTATATACCCAAATATTCAAATATTTATAAAACATTTATATTGGCTTGAAGATTCTATAAATCATCATGGAGAAAAGATGCATCAAAATAAATGGAAGTCACTTCAGAAACAAATGTAAGCCCATTTCATTTAAATAAATTGTTTAATGCAAAAAAAAAAAAAAAAAAAAAAAGATAACTGACCTCCTATTCTGCCTCCAGTAATGAAGGTAATTTTAAGGTCATGTGATAAAATAAGTGTGTTCACATCAACTGCATTTATGCTTTTGTTTGCAGGCAATTTGGTACCCAAATGGAGGTGTCTGGCAAACCTTTGATTTGTTTGCAAACTGTGCAGTGGGTGACAAACATGGCCATAACTACCTTTCTTGCACAAACACACTGTGGCCATCTTTTATATAATCATGCAATGAGTTAAGTTCATTAACTGAGACACCACTGTAACACACACAGCACACACTGAGTTACACACCCATACACACATATATAGAAGTGAGGGTACTCAAAGATGGAGCCATCAAAATATTTTCCATGCAATTCTTTATTATTTCACGTTGTTTTTCCTCCAAAATTGCTTCTTTAGTTTCTCCATTATCTCTGACAGTGATGAAAAAGATGCCCAATAAGAGGTGACTTAAAGCACAACTCGTAGCATTGCAGTAGGGACTACAGTAATGCTGGGAGATACAGATAAAAATGAGTTTGTAATTACAAAATCCCAGCAGCTCAGAACATGAGGGCCCTTATTTTAGGAGGCTGAGGCAAGAGGACCACAAGTTCAAGTCCCTTCTGGGTGAATAAGTGCGAAGTTTTCTGAGAATAAAAAGTATATATATTTTGAATGGTCTGGAAATGTGACAGAGCAGCAGCTCTGGGCTCAATTCCCAGTGCCACCACCACCCCATCAAAATCTCTGAACCAAGAGCCAAAGTAAATCAGAAAATCACAGCACCATGCTCTAGACAAGCCACTATCCAGACACCAGCTGAATGCCCTCAGCAAGACAGAGATGCCCATCTCCCAGGAGCTACATTCCCACCAGTCCAGCTTCTGCCCACATCCTCATACTGTTTTCTAGATGCTAAACCTGATCTTCCACAACCCACATTAACCCCTAAATAGCAACACATGCCCCTCTCAGTCATCTCCTCTTCTACAAAGCAAGAAGTATAAAGCCAGAATTGTATGCCTATTAACCTAACTCCCCTTAGTAAACTGCTAGGGTTTTTTGGCTTGTTTGTTTCTGGTTTTCTGTTTGGTTGGTTTTTTGTTTTGTTTTGTTTTGTTTTGTTTTTTTGCAAAACTGGAGACTGAACTCAGGCCCTCGCACTTATTCTACTGAGCCATCTCCCCAGCCCTACTGCTGATTATTTACTACAATATTTTTTTTAACGTTTAATATACTTTTTTCAGTGCTAAGGATGAATCCAAGGGCCTTTTCACTAAGCTACACCCCCCCTCCTTCATAATTTTGTTTTTCCTGAGACAGGGTCTTACTAAATCATTTTGTTGACCAGACTAGGTTCAAATTTATAATCCTCCTGCCTTATCTTCCCACAGTATTGAGATGACCACCATGCCCATGTTTTAGTTACTTTTCTCTTGTTGCTAAGACAAAATACATGACTCCTTAAATTAAAGGAGGAATAATTTATTTAGCTCACACTTTGTAGAAGTTTCAGTCCCTAATCAGCTGGTTACAAGCAAGTTGGCCTGGCAGAAGGACAACAGTTCATGGCAGTGGAAGACATCAAACACAAGCAGAGCCAAAAGGGGAGGAGCAGGCCTCTTTTCCTCCCCTGTACTGTGTGCAGCCCACCCCCCTAGGGCAGGCGCATCACTCACACCTCCAATCCCAGCACTAGACAGTGAACCAACCACAAACTCCAGATTCAGCCACCTTCAAAAAAACTGACATCCATGACCCCTGAGGCTTTGGTGGGGGCAGAGGACATCCAGACACAAGCCATAAATAGTCTTTTGTATATTCACTAACTGTGTGCTAATGTCAAACAGCTTCCAGGCAAAAGAGAGAGACAAATTCCCTATCACAAAGCCTAAATTCTAGGAAATCAAAAAGTGAATTAAAAAGCAAGTTTAAAAGTATTTAAATAGTGAATATATAAATTAGAATAATGAGTTTTAGACTAAGATTTGAAAAATACAAAAGAACTAGGGATGCAAAGAGCTGTGGAAAAGAACACAGCAAATGAAAAGCTCCCTTGAAGTGAAAAAACTCGGCACCTTCAAAAGGCCCCAAATCAGTACCAGGAAGCACTAATCAGAGAAAAGTTGAAGTGGCAAAGACAGAAACTGGAGAATCAGGCAGATTCCAAGACCGTGGTTGCCTATTTCAATTTCCTTCTAAATGCAATAGTGCTCCATGTGAGAATCTAAGCAGGAAAGGTACATGATCAATCTGACATTTAAAAACCATGCTAGCAGCCTTGTGGGGAACACAAGAAGGTGGGACAAAGGTAGGAACAAAAAATAGAACACATCAGGCTCTTAATGCAAGATATGAAGCAGACCTAACAAAACATGGTCACAGAAGAAGCTGAGCTATGTAGAAATACTGGAAAAATTCAACAGGAGTTTCAGAAACCCTGTGTGGCCAGAGCAGGTGGAGAGTGCAGATGCCTCCTGCATCTCTCTCCACAGCCAATCTCTAGATGGCTGTGCTATTTACTGAGCTGCGAGAGACTAGAGAAGAGCAGTTACCTAGGGGAAACATAAGTTCACAACTGAGGACAGTCCTGTGACATTTTTTTTCTTGTCTCTTGTTTTCATTTATTACACTTTTTTAAATAAACAATGCTGTATATGATTCAATTTCTAAATTTCTATGGAAAAATATGTACTTGTTTATTCCTATTTTTTTAATATTTTGTTTTTTAATTTTTTTCTCCATATTCTGTAGGGGCTTAAAGTTTAACATATCAATACTTGATGGAAAATGCCTGTTCCATGTTATGCCTAAGATGTTTGATATTCAGATAGTGAGATTAAGCTCAACTGTGTATATTGTAGGATAATAATATTAAGCTTCTCTTCTAAAAGATTAACAACCTAAGTTTGCAAACCAAAAATTAGATAAAAAGAAGCACTGCAAGGATAACCAACATTTTGGTCCTAGCCTTTCAAGTTCAGTGAAGTCTCAGGACAGGGGAGAACCTGTACTATAATATCATGTAACTCAGTTGTGTCCCAAGTTTTCTGATCAAGGAGATTATGGGGCCACAGAGCAATGTGATCAATGAATTAGAGTCTGTCTAAGGAGAGTTATATGGAGAGGAAGCTTTCTCTCAGTGTTTCACAGAGAGCAAATTGGTCAAGCAATGGCCATGACTCATCCACTGACAAAGGATCTACAAAGTGTGGTACAAGGTTTCAGAATAAATCCTGAGGGGACTTGACTGACCTTATCAGATCCAAAAGTTACATTTCTTGTTACACAGCTTCTGCTTTATCTTGTTCTAAACCATCCAGCAGAAAATCACAAAAAGAAGTATAAGAAGCAAAGCCATATTAATATGTTAAGCTGTAAAAGGCTCAAATCAACAACTTCTGACATTGCCAGTCTTATGGAAAACTCACTACTAGTATGGACTACTAGACTGTGTTGGAATATTTTGCTGAATTCATGCACCTACAATATTTAAATGACAATGGAATACCCTTCTCTGACAAAACTAAACAATCCTTCTGTATCTATATATTCAAAATAGTTAGGATAGATATAGAGCTCCATTCTCTTAATTCAATGAATAGAAAGATTTGTTTTCAGAGTATTGGTGGACAGGATATCATGTCTGCATCTTGTACAGTGAATCACCACTAAGACAGCAACATGCAATGTATTAATTATTGAAACTATCCTACTAATCAGTTTTGAAACTGTCTCATTGCTAGTTGTTTCTCAATAAAATTATTTTTAAAAACTGAGGGTGTGGGATGGTTCAAAGAAGGGGACTGACCAGAGGCATGGTCCTTATCAAAGCATGGGTTTTATAGAAAGTAATGCAAACAAACAAGACAGACAAAGGTTTGAGCCTGAGAGAAGCCTAGAGAACTCTCACAACTCAAGCAGGGAAAGACAAGAAGCAGCAGCCAGTGAGCAAGAGGAGAATGAAGACGTGAGACAGAAAGAGGGTCAGCGCACTCCGTGGCTTCTCAGAAACAGCATAAGAGTCAAGCGAGAAGCAGCTTTAGCATCAGAGATGTGGCTACAAATATTAAACACAGTGTCCACATAATATGAACACTAAAAGCAAACTAAGTAATTGTGGAAGTGGATTAAATGGAAGCAAAAATATATGAAAAACACGATGAGAATTTTTCTAGGAAAACGAGCACAGTAAGGAGACAGTAGTTAAAAGAAGATTTAAAGCCAAAAAAGGGTCTTATCTTTTTCCCCATAAAAAGTTTCAGAAAGAGGAGTTTCTGAAACTCCTGTTGCATTTTCTCCAGTATTTCTACATAGCTCAGTTTCTTCTGTGACATGTACCTTTCCTGCTTAGATTCTCACATGGAGCACTATTGCATTTAGAAGGAAATTGAAATTGGGGGTGAACACACAGATGCCATAACAAATAAAATTCAGTGACTAAAGCAAACCTGACATGTCCCTCTGACTCCCAGCCAACAATTTCAGTCTTTTCAATAGAAATCCTAGCTCCTACCTTGGTGCCCTAGGGCTGCTGCAGGAGCCGATTCAGATTCCCTCTTCCAACAAAAGTAACTGGAAATTCATCCATTTTCTGTACGGGAGTTTAAAATAAGATGTCAACTGAAAAATCACTGATCTAAGGAGAGCATAAGGTAGCCAAAACACCTCACCATCTCATCTTATTAAATGACAGGATACCTGATGAATCCATACAGACTGTGTGTTCTTAATTATGTCCCACAATGGTCTGCTGGCAGAACATGATGATAAATTTTACCTGTAGCACAGTTTCAGGATTCTAAACAGGTCTGTCATTGTCTCACAGCCTCTCAGCATTGATAAATTAAGTCACTTCTTTTATGCTAAATTCTTCAGGAGCTTCAATATACTCAAACCTTCACTTTCAATAATTTTAATCAATAGATTCCAAGTCAATAGGATTGATAAACTTGAGACATCTCAAAGCTGTTTTAATACAATTGACTTACAAAATAGGAAGGAAAGAAAATTGTATATAGATCTTGACAGTTGTGCAGACTAACACTATGTACTCAGTAAACATAGGGTTTTTTTACTTTATTTTTTTATTGAGAAACAAATATCAATATGATAGTTTCAAAGCTGATTAATAGGACAGTTTCAATAATGAATACATTGTACATTGTTATCTTCTTAGTGGTTATCCACAATACAAGAAGAAGACAGGATATCTTGTCCAAACACTATTAGTACAACTCTTCTCATTGAATTAAGCAAAAGTAGCTGTATATCTATCCTGACTATTCTGTATATGCAAATACAAAATGGTCCTTCTGTTGTAGCCCCTTTCTTTTTGTTTAGTCCTGTCAGAGATGGGTATTCCATTGGCTATAGGTACATGAATTCAGCAAAACAATGCAACACAGTCCGGCAGTACACAATGGTAGTGGGTTATTCACAGATGTTGTTGACTTGAGCCCTTTTTTTGATAAAGATATTTCCCGAGATTTTAGGCACACAAAAATAAGACTTGAGCAATAGGGGGCAGGGGAGATAGCTCAGTAGAATAAGTGCTTGCCTAGCAAGCACAAGGCCCTGAGTTCAATCCCTGGTTCCACCAAAAATATATAAATATTTCTAGAAAACATAGTGTTAAAAAACAGATTTGAGCAATAGTTTTAATTGACAGAGTAAAATTCAAGGGCACAGCTTATTTTATAACTACTACTTACTATTATAAGTAGAATGGATGGAACAACAGAAAAAAGTTATTCCACAGAAAATTTGTCACCAAATTAACCAAAAGTTTTTCTTTTTTTTTTACCTTAAAGAAAATGAAATAAGGAAAAAAATATTTAAAATGACATAGTTTAGAACAAAATGATAGGAAATCAACAATGGTTCTTATATTGTTATCATCAGAGTAGTTGTTCAGATTACCACATATAACCATACAAAATAGATCAGAGAAAATATTGAATAATGTGTTCCCTTACTAATAGAAATTAGTCATACAATTACCTTAACTATCAAGTGTATGTATACCTTTCTTCCTTTCTTGTTTTGTTTATTTATATTTTTTTATTTTATTAAAGTACAAATATCAATGACACAGTTTTAAGACACCTTAACGGGATGGATTCGATAAATTAATACATTGCAAACTGTTTTCATAATGTTTTGGTATCATAGAAGGTGCATACATGATATTATACTTACAGACATTATTATACCGTATGTCTCTTATCAGTAAATAAAGAGAGTGTAGCTGTTTGCGTATCTTATTTTTTATACCTGAATTATATCAAAGATTCAATAAGTAATACTTTCTACCTTGTTATTTTCCTGGTGGTTTTCCATAGTACTGGAAGCCAACATAATATCCTGTCCAACCACCATTAGTGCAAATCTTGCCTCTCATAGAATTATGTAGAAACACAATGTATCTATCCCCAACTGAACTATCCATGCACACACACCATGATTCTTCCTTTCTATACCCCTTCCTTTGTCTACACTTGTCAAAGATGGGCACTCCATTGTCCTTCAACCAATTTAGGAGCCTGAACGAGATGACAAAATCCAACACAGTCCAGCATTCCACAACAATAGTGAGTTATCTGAAGAAGTTGTCAACCATAGCCATTTACAGCTCAATTTATTACTATTGCCCCGCGTTGTATACTTCCTTTTTATACTTTCCTGCTGGATAGTTAAGACCTAGATAGAGCAAGACCTATATACCAAACCATGTAGTTTTTATTTCTGATGAGGTCAGTAAAGTCCCTTCAGGGTTTATCTTGTAATGCTGTACATTATTCTGTAGATCCTTTGTCTGTGTCATCCATGTGGATGAGTCATGGCCAATGTTTGACCACTTTGCTCTCTATGAGAGCCTGAGAGAAAGTCTTCTCTCCATGTGACTCTCCCCAGGCACATCACAGAACTTTGATCTCTTACCTCTGTCGCTCCAAACCCTCCTTGTTCAGAAAATTTGGGCTCAACTGAGTTTCATGATGTTGCAGTACAGGTTCTCCTATGTCCTGACCTTGAAAGGCTAGGGCCAAAATGTTGGCTGGCCTTGGGGCTCGTCTATTTCTCCAATTTTGATCTGTGAACTGAGGTTGTTAACCATCCAGAAGAAAAGTTGATTAGTACCCTGCAGCATATGCCATTCACTTTGCCCTATCTGACTCAATTGTTTTTATTTACTGTTGTACATTTCTATTTATATTTCTTCTTTTCACTTCTTATACTAGGGAGACTACATGATATTTACACATGTGTGTCTGGTTTATTTCACTTATGAGTATATGTTCAAGTGGCATCTACTTCAATATAAATGTTTCAAGCTTATTATTCTTAGTAGCTGAGTAATACTCCATTATATAGAAATACCACATCTTTTTCAACCATTCCTCATGTGATGGACATCTTGGCTGTTTCCAAGATTTTGGTATCGCAAATTGTGCTGCCATAAACATAGCTACACATATATCACTATGATATAATGTTTTCATTTCCTCTGGGAAAATTCCCAGTAGGGGGATAGCCGGCTTGAATGGGATTTCTAGTCCTGCTCTTTTAAGGAGTCTCCACACTGACCTCCACAATAGTTGTACCAGTCTACATTCCCACCAGCAGTGGAGAAGTGTTCCCTTTTCCCCACAACCTCTCCAACATCTGTTGTTGGTTGATTTCCTTATGATAGCCATTCTTTCTGGAGTGAGATGGTATTTCAGTGTTGTTTTTATTTGCATTTCAGGAATGGCTAGCGATGTGGAGCATTTTTTCATATATTTATTCGCTTCTTTAATTTTGTCCTCTGAGAAGTGTGTATTCATCTCAGATGCCCATTTCTGAATTGGGTCTTTAAATTTGAGGGCCCTGTTATATCTTAGTCCTTTACATATTCTAGACAGCAGACCTTTGTCTGATTGCTTTTGAGTTAGGATTTTTTCAAAGTTTGTGGGTTGTCTTCTCACTCTGTTGGCAATTTCCTTTGACATGCAAAAACTCCTCAAGAAGAGTTGATCCCAGTTGTTGATTCTTTCAAGTGTTTCCCGTGCAAATGTGTTTGTTCATGAACTCTTTACTTACCCCTATGTCTTCAAGAATTCCTCCTACTTTCTCTTCCAGGAGATTGAGTGTTTCTGTCTTAATGTTTAGATCTTTAATCCACTTTAATTTTAGCTTAGTGCATGGTGATAGAGCTGGGTCAAGTTTTAGTTTTCAGCATGTAGAAAGTCATGTTTTCCAGCACCATTTGTTAAAGAGGCTATCTTTCTTCCAGTAAGCTTGTTTGGCCCCTTTGTGAAAGATAAGATGGCTGAGTCTGTTCATAGTTGCCTCTGCGTCTTCTAATCTATTCCACTGATCCTCAGGTCTATTTTGTTGCCAAACCATGTTGATTTTATCACAGTTGCTTTGTAGTATCATTTCAAGTCAGGAATTGTGATGCCTCCTGCCTTGTCTTTATTGGCCAAGATTGCCTTTGCTATTCTAGGTCGTTTGTGGTTCCGAATAAATTTTAGGGATGATTTCTCTATGTCTGAGAGGTATGTTGGTGGCAGTTTGATAGGGATTGCATTAAATCTGTACAGCAATTTTGGAAGTATGGCCATCTTCACAATGTTGGTTCTTCCTATCGAGGTGCATGAAATATCTTTCCATTTTCTGAAATCCTCTATAATCTCTTTTCTTAGGGTATTGTAATTTTCCATGAAAAGATCTTTGACTTCCTTGGTTAAGTGCATTCCAAGATATTTCATTTTCTAAGGTGCTATTGTAAAAGGTATTGTTTCTATTGCTTCCCTTTTGGTGTGCTTGCTATCTGTGTAGAGGAATGCTATTGACTTTTGAGTATTGATTTTGTATCCTGCTATGCTACTGAATTTCCATATCAGTTCTAGTAGTTTCTTGGTGGAATTTTTGGAGTTTTCCAACTTTCTTTCTTTCTTTCCTAAGATCATTATGATGTTTATGAGTTTCAGTAACTTACTCATATGAATTTATTGTGTTGATTGTTAAAACTTTACTCTGATTTTGATATTTTCCTGTGCAACAAATTTCTCACCCTCAGCACTTTGAGCATTTTGGTTGGGTAAGTTCTTGTGGGGCTTTGTCCTCTGCACTGTAGGGCGCTATACTACATCCCCATCTCTTATCCACTGCATGCTGATAGAAGCACAACTCTACTCTTGGTCTCATCTACCAGAAATAT
Organism: Ctenomys sociabilis; assembly: GCA_004027165.1. NCBI lineage: Eukaryota > Metazoa > Chordata > Mammalia > Rodentia > Ctenomyidae > Ctenomys > Ctenomys sociabilis. Next base: position 14,442 of record PVKA01010019.1, read on the forward strand.
CTCTAAATACTGCCAATATCCACTGAGGGACACAATCACTTGCAAGTGAGATTCTGCTGCTCGAGAGAGTATCACTTCATATTCAAGGGTTACAGTACTATTTCCATTGTTCTGAGAAAGGTGCTTGTTCTTTCACTAAATAGAAAAAGGAGGACACTGACATCAACCCAGCTGTTCATGTAAAATGATGGAGCAAAGCACACCTGAGACACAACTACATAGCATGACAACTGGCTCGACATGTACAGAGAACATAAAACTTCTAAACAATGCCGATGCCTTATAACAGACCCTTAATCATAATAGAATGATTGAGCTTGTATGAAGAAAATGGTGAAAAAGAGCACTTTTTGGAGTGAGCGCTGCTATGTGGAAATCTGTCCATTAAAATCAGCAATGTGGCAAAGCTACACAGAAAACACTGTCAAGACATCAAGAGTGGGCAGATCACATTTGGCTGTACTCGTTTTACACATTGTTTTGCAATGTTGTTACCAGTTTTTAAATGAAATGCCAACGAGAAAAATACTAAAAGGGAGACCTGTTAAAGGTAGAGCTAAGCTGCCACCTAGAGAAGAGCATATAGAAGTGACAGCATCGCCACCACCTGCATTCACTGCACAAAATAAATCTTCTTCACTAAAAACACATCAAATGCAAAACCTCAGAAGCAGTAGGAAATATTGCAATGTTACATTTTTCAATTAGCTAACTATTCATAAAATTTTATACTTAATTTTCTCAGCTGTAACTTTTACAACTTTTGCATAGTGAGACTACACAATATTTTTTAAATCCAAAAAAAATTCTGAAGTGGTCATTGCTAAAAAGAGCAGTGTATTTATATGGAAAACACTGTACTGCTAATACTGGAAATAAAGCCATGGTGAAAAATGAAGATTTTTTTTTTTCAATTTCCGAAGAGAAATTTTGTTATTTGAGGTGGACTGATAGAATAATGAATGTAACCAAGTGGCCAATTTATCAATATTTATCAAATTTCCTATCATTCTTTCAGTGAAGCTAACTTTGTTTTTTTGTTGTTGTTGTTGTTTTGTTTTGTTTTGTTTTGATGGGGGTGTGGGTGTGGGTGGGTATGCGTGTGCAAGGTCTCACTACACAGCCAGACTTATAGTGATCCTCCTGATTTCTCCCTCCTTAATGCTAGGATTACAGGCACATGCTACCAAGCTTGGACTCTATCCTGGGCTCAGACTACCCAGGGCTGGGTCCGGCTGACGCAAACTTAGAAAAACAGCTATGATAACTAAAAGCCAGTGGGGTCACTATCTGGAAGAAGGAGAATGTTCCTTAGGCACTCAATAGAAGCAAAATGGAAGTGATAAGAGACAGAAAGGGTGGACCAGTAAATAGCTCAGCAGATTAAAGCACCTGCAAGCAGGCACACAGGGGCTAGGATTTGATCCCTGGACCTGCCGTGCTGGCCCCATCTCTGTGGCACACTAAGGCAGTGATTGAGACTGGGAGTGGTGGCATGCGCCTATCATCCTAGCACTTGGGAGGCTGTAAACAGGAGACTTATTATGAGCCTGATCTAGTAGTGAGACCCTGAACACCCTATAGACCCTTCCCTAAAATACAGAGAGAAAAAAGAGAGGGCAAGGTCTGGCAACACTAAGAAGGCTAAAAGTGATGTGACTGAGTTTAAGCACAGAACACATCCAAAATTTCCAAGCAAATATGAATTTCCTTTTCTAAATGGAATGGTATAATTGAGCACTCGTTAGTTCGCCAGACAATAAACCATTGCCTGGTTGATGTAGGCATTTGGGAAGCTCTATGAACTCTTTTGGGCCATGAAGGTCCTATGTAGTCAATGATTACTTCGATGCATCGAATGTTTCCCTTGTGTCCTGAAAGTGGATTCCAACAGAGCTTAATTTACACACTGGGAACATATGGTGCTCATTAGGAGAAGAAAAGTAGGCCTGCCCACATATCCACATAAAGTAGGGCATACCTTACTCATCTGAAAGGTCAATATCAAAATGTGGCCTAGAGATTCAAGCATCAAATTATCACACAGTGAAAGACCCATGTGTCCAGGCCTACAATTTCTTATTGGTAAACTGAGGTTTTTCAACCTTGATTTACACTTTGAGTTGTTTCTACATAACTTTTTTAATGTCATTGTTTTTCCAGCTTTGCAGAGTCACAGGCTCATCTGTCCCAGAAAGTTCTTAGATGATATAGGTGCCTTATAGAGAGGCTTGAATGACTGTCCACCATGCCTGCACCCACAGTACAAGCCACTTAATAGAATATAATTGTTTACAAATGACTTTACTTAACCCATTTTTTGGTCCTGTAACATATATTAATACTAGATTTTATTGATATCTTTACTTTTTTAACTTGCTGCCTACAGAAAGCCTCAACCTTCTTTTATTCTAGGAATGCAATGTAGGCACATATGGGATTTAAATTAAGTATATGAATAGCACTCTGCATCTTTTTCCTAAAACTGAGCCTTATACAGTAATAATTTTTATGACTAAAAACCTGCCTGTATCCATATGAAACCAGTAATGTTTTATAATGTCTGTCTTATAAGGCAGGTTCCTAACAGTGATTCATACATACATACACATTATAAATCTCAAATAATAACTTTTATGTCACATAATTTCATCTTTTGCCTTAAAGCTATGATTTGCCTAATTTTGGGTGACGTGAAACAGAACTATGTTTTATATGGTAAATATATTGAACTTTGATGTGCCTTTTGGCTGAAAAAAATACATTATTTTAATGCCAAGAAAAGACCTTAGTGAAGCTATTTCCAATGTATTTCAGAAACCTGAGTCAATAATATACAATAAATTTTTAGTCCAAAAAGTTCTGAGGATCCTTTCAGAAATGGCAATATTTCTTCATATTAATATTCTAATTAAAAGTTCAACATTATAACTAGCATGCTTTTTGTTTGTTTGTTTGTTTGTTGTACTTTAGGGAAGGGTCTACAGGTTATTCAGGGTCTCACTATTAGAACAGACTCATAGTGATCCACCTGTTTATAGCCTCCCAAGAGCTGGGATTATGGGCATGCGCCACCATACCAGTCTCAATCGCCATCTCAGCGCACCCCCTGGGTGCAGGATGGAGCTCCTGGTGCCTGCACCTGATTTAATCCTCTGAGCTATTTGGCTGGCCTTTTTTTATTCCATAATTTTATTGAAGAACAGAACTGTTTCTTTTAATGAGATAGTTTCAATTCAAATTAGTAGAACAGATTCAATAATTAATACATTGCAAATTGTTTCCATAGTGATTTTTTTGTTGTACAAGGTGCATACATGATATTCTATTTACAAACACTATTAGAGCTGTTGGCTGGCCCTTCTAACTAGCATGTTTAAAGTCATAGTGTAAGGCCAGGTACAGGAATAAAAGTGACTGAAGGACTTCCACACCATTGGAAGAGACTGACATCAAAAGAAATGATATACACAAGCTGGTGATAATAACTTCCATGTAGTAGTATTTTATGCACCAAGCACTGAAAAGGATATTCTACACATGGTTTTTATTTAAAACACAAATATTGGTTGGAATATCAGGACTACAAGGTGTACACTGATTTGATGAATTTCATAAACAGTAACTTCCCCAAAGCATAATGGTGAGTGGAGCTGGAGGGAGAAGACTGAAGGAGTCAGAAATAAAAGAAAAAGGTCATTTCAGCAAAGAGCAGCATGTTTGAGTCCTGGAGTAGAAGGATTATTCTGAGTATCGGGACATAAAAGTAGCCAAAGATATAGCTGAGTTTTTCAGCATCTGTCTGCCAAGTGCAAGGTCCTGAGTTCAATTCCTGGTACACCCCCCCAAAAAAAAAACAAAAAAAGAAAGAAAAAAAAAGTAGCCTATTGTCAATGGAGCCAGAACAAAGTGAAACAAGTAAGCATCTTTCTTTACCACAGAGTTAAGCAGCTGTTGAAAGCTTTTAAGGTCATCTTAAAATCTTAAGGTTTGGAGACAGTAACATAAAGGCAAATATAAGTCACTGAAGAGTTTTAATCATGAGAAAAAAAGTGATTAAATGTGATTTTTAAACAGTCATTCTGGGCCTTGGAGACAAAATGAACAGAACAGTAAGAGATTAAGGCAGAGGTGTGATTTTAGGAGGTAAATGCTTTGAATCAGTAAAAAAAGAAAAAACAGTAATGATGGTCTAAATCAGGATAGTAGCCATGGCAATGAAGAAAAATGGAGGCATTTGAAAGATATTTAAAAGTTATCATGCATGAAATTTTTATTTTAGATTGGATGTAGAAAATTAAAAAGAAAAAAGTGTGATAGATAACTCCCAAGACTTTAACTTGAGAAACTGGATATTCTTGAAGACTCAAGAGAGCAATGGGGGGAAATCCATAGGAAGACATGGAGGAGATTATGGATTCCGTTATAAGCATGCTACTGAGGTCCCTGACAGAATGCACCCAAGTGGTGGTGCCGAGAAAGACTTCAGGAAAGCTCAGGCAGCACAGACACTTGAGGGCAACACGGCAGCTAAACAGTTATCGAAGTAGTGGAAATAAATGAGCCTCCCTGAAACCCTATGTAGTTTAAGAACATCTAAGAGCCTGTGAGACAAGTCAAAAGATCACTGAAAGTTCAGAGCCATGAAGTAGAGAAAGATATGGTAAAAATAGTAGTGCACAAGGAAGAGAATGTGGCTGTACTGGAGCCAAAAGAACAGTGGCTTCAGAATGTCATCCAAAGGTAACTAAATTTTGCTGATCCTTTCCTAATGCATTTGATGATATAAATATTAGTCACATCTACTTTGGGTGTAGTTGGGGACTGAGGGACTGGAGTATATTAGCAATGAGCAGAGGTAAAAATATGGAAATCATAATTACCGATGACCTTTTTAAAGAATTTGGGGGTATGAAGAGAAGGTATGTGGGGTGAGAGCTGAAAGATAATATAGGTTTAAAATATAAAGCATTTTAGTTTAGTTGGTAGTATTTTAGACAAGTGGAAAGGCCAGGGCATCTGGAGAGAATGGAAAGATTCAATAGGCAGTCGAGAACAAAGAGGAGTTGACCTATAGTACAGTGTGATAGCTTTGCATCAACGTGGCTGGGCCACTCGTACCTACACATGTAATAGAACATTATTCTGGATGTTTCTGTGAGGGTATTTTAGATGCAATTAACATTTAGTCTGAGTAAAGCAGATTTCCCTCTGTCATTCATTGACAACTGGTGGTCAACTTGTAACAACCCAGATGAACTGAACCAGCATTGTGCTCAGTATTGGGGACCCAGCTGAAGATTGTTAACATTGTTACCAACAAAATAAAAGGGGGAACTGGGGAAGAAGATCCATCACTAGAGCACTGTGGGTTCTCATGGGGATATTGTCTCTCCTGGAGCAGTGTATCACCCTGGCTTTCCTGATATGAACTCAGCTGCTTTCATCATTGAAGGACCCTGGGACCCTGTTATGGCTGAGAATTGCTATGCTTCACTTTAGGGGAGCTCTGGTGCTTACTTTGAGTATTGCTTCCTGGCTCTAGAGGAGAAGATGGTGCACTGTTCAATGTCCTGGAGAAGCTTGTCACAAACTTGTTTATTCTCATTATCAGAGAAGCATAGGACCTCATTGTCACTGAGGATGGCTGTGGGACTTTTCAAGCAAACTTTGGTCTTTACTTTGAACATTGCTTCCTAGCAGGTCCCTGGCAGGTCCCTCAGCCTGCTAATACAAATCCCGCATCTCGCTGGCACAGACTTTCTCACTTCCACCGCTGAACTTTAGGCCTCCCCAGTGTAAATCAAATCCATGAAACAGGCCTGTTTGAGGCATTGTCATGGGTCCTAGATCAGCTCAACTCATGCAGGACATTTCTGTGTGATCCAGGTCCTCAGTTCAATTCTTTGGGTCTCTAGTGTGTGCCATTTCCTCATCATGTATCTCCAACATATGTGTGTACATGTTATCCACACTATTAGTTCTCTTCTCTGAAGAACCCTGAGTAATACAAATAATGTCTCTCAAAATATAGTCATTTAACCAGCAACAGCAGCATTAACATCACCTAGAAACTTCTTAGAAATGCAATTTCTCTGTCATCCCAGTTGTTCAGGAAGTTGAAGCAGGAAGATCACAAGTTCAAACCTAACCTGAGCAATTTAATAAAACCTTGTCTCAAAACAAAAAAATAAAAAGTCTAGAGATTTAGCTCACTGGCAGATCACTTATACAGCATGTATGAGGTCCAGGGCCCAGCCCCAGTATCACAAAAATAAGAGAGGTTGAGGAGAACGAAGAAGAGGAAAGAAAGGATAGGAAGGATGAAGGGAAGGAAGGAAAGGAGGGAGAGATAATAAAGTAATAGAGGAAAATAACAAGGTAATAAGGTAACAACAATAAGGTAATAATGAGGCAGTAGAAGAAAAAGAGGTAGAACCTAAGGAATGCCAGTGTGCAGGCGTGGATCAGAGCTCATGGCATGCAGCCTATATGGAGCAAGTTTAAAGACAAAATATTCTTTCCAATATGGGAAGGGATTTTAATTTAAAGAAGGAAAAGGAAATTCAGATAGGAGTGGAAGGATTCTAGCAAAAAGGGTAATTGTGAATTAATAGAAAAGATAAAAATAAATACTGCATTTATATTTTGTAAAACTTAGGTTTTAGGAGAAATCTCCACACTGATTTCCACAATGAAAGGGAAATAAATGACTCAAAAAGAAAGAAAGGGTTAGGGCCAGGGAGATAGCTCAGTAGAATAAGTGCTTGCCTGGAAAGCGCAAGGTCCTGAGTTCAATCCCTGGTACCAGGAGAAAAGAAAAAAAAAAAGAATGGGATGGAGGAAAGGAGAAAAGAAGGAAGGGAGGAAAAAGATAATGGTACTACTAATTTTTATTAGTTCATTGAAAGAGAGTATTTGCATTGTTTTATCAATCTTACATGTCTGTACCTGGTAATCTGAACAACTAATTGAAGTGATAGTATGCAATAGAATAAACATTTTAATTTCCTATCATCTTGTTTTAAAATTCTATATTGTTTTTATTTTCTTAATTCTCCTTAAAATTAAAAAAAATTCCCTTTGGTTTTACACTGTATGCTAGGAGTTATAAAAAATTGAGAAGAATGGCAAAATCATTACAACTTATTATGTTTCATCATAATATTTATAAAAATGGTAAAGGTTATTTGAACTATTCAACTGAAGGAAAAACTAAATATATTTGTACAAGTTGATCTCTAAAAAAAATTCTTTATAATTTTCCTTCTTTATTTATTTATTTATTTGATACAAGGTTCAAACTGGTAATGATTCTCCTGCCTCAGCCACCCCAGCACTGGTACTGGTGCACCACCAGGCCGCTTTCAGGGGTGGCGTGGCTCACCCAAGGCCAGGGCAGGCACTTGGACCACTGAGCTATCTCCCCAGCCACCTAAAACTGACCTTAGCTCATGAACTAATATTTTATTTTTAATAATTAATTTCTCTGATATGAAAAACATTAAAGCCTGCATATCAGATACAAAAAAAGGAACAGAAATAAACTATTCACAAAACAAGTAGCTGATAAACAGAAAAATATCCAATTAAAAAATTATAACACAAGACTATTCAGCTATTAATGGTCATCAGTGGTAATAATGTGAGGAGATTGTTATGGTTTACCTCTATGTGTCTCCCCCCCCCCAAAGACTCATGCAGTCATGGGGCAGACTTCTAGAGTTTGTGTTTAACTCATGATCCACTGGGATTATGATTGATCCAAGGCTGGGATTATAGATCTGAGTACTACTGGGATTATGGATGTGAGCGCTACACCCAGCCTGAGGCAGATAGCCTGAACATAACAAAAGAGAGACAAAGAGACTTCCTCTGTCTAGCCATTGTTGCCACTGCTCCTGCCCTTTTGCTCTCTGCTCTTTGCCACCTCCATGAAAGGTCGCTGTCTGCCATGTGACCCTCTGTCTTGGAGCCAGCTGAGCATGGGCTGAAGCCTCCATTAACTGTGAGCTAAATACACGTTTCCTTCCTTCATTTTCAGTATTGGGTATTTGTCCAAGCAAAGAGAGAAAAGTAACGGAGACGAGAGATAAATCTCAGTGAATTAGTTAATATATATTGGAATAATCTTCACAGAAAACAATTTGACAATATATCAAATATAACTTTTAAAATACTCTTTTCAATCAGTATTTCCACTTCTAAAACTAAAAGCTAAGAAAATTATAAAATACACATGTAGGGCTGGGAATGTGGCTCAGGGGTAGTTCTTGCCCTGTGTGTGCAAGGTTCTGACTTTGATCTCTAGCAACACACACAAGAAATATAGATGCACAAAAACATATAACATTACTTATAAAAATTTAATACCTAGTAATGAGTGCTATTTTTTAAAAATTCAATGATGAAATATCAGTCAACATTTATAAGTAGTTTTACAAAAATATAAATGTGTAAAATATGTCAGTATACAATATAAAAGCAATGAAAAATGTAAAAATATAGATAATCTCAACAATGAAAAGAATATATATATATGTATATATACAAAATATTAGAAGCAAATGGACTAAAATTTTAATAGCTATTATCTTAAAAACACAGTTTAAAGATGAATCCTCTTTAGATTTTGTAAATTGCTGTGGAAAAAAAATCAATCTACTCATAATTAGAAAATAAAATCTTGGGGCTAGGGAGATGGCTCAGTAAAATAAGTACTTCTCTGGCAATGTGCAAGGGACTGAGTTCAATCCTCAGTTCCACCAAATTAAAAAAAAAAAAGAAAATCTTCATGGTAAATTAATATTTTCATGATAAAATTGAATTGACAGTACAATAAACAAAGTCTCATTCTTTATTGCCAACAAATAATTTTATTTCTACAAAACCAATCTATATGTAGTTTTCTCTGAAAAATGGTTTAACACATCTCTGGGTATTTTGCAAGATGTTTGTTAGAGGAGAGAGAGTAGCTGTCTCTTTGTAGTGTTGTAAATTGCTGAGGATGTAGCTCAGTAAAGAGAATTTTCCAGGAAAGTGCAAGGCCCTGGGTTTGATTCCCAGTACCACTGGGGGAAAAATGTATGCTCTATATAAAAGTTATAGTTGGAGATCAACAAATGATGTTAGTCGTGCTGGAGTATACCTAAATCCCAGCACTGTTAGGCCGAGGAAGGAGTATCATAAATTGAGCCAATCCTAGGTAATCCAGGGACTTATTAAGACTCTTTCTCAAAATAAAATAAATTAAGGTCTTAGGTTCAATCCCCAGTACCTAAGAAAAACTAATTGTGGATGAAGATTTCATTTTCTTCCCACTAATTGTGGATAGAAATTTCATTTTCTCCCTTGTGCCTGCTAAAATCATTTTCTCACAACATGCACTCCCAAAACAATGCTTGCTCTCCTCCTCACTCGCTAAGTCCAGGATCGCTTCACTACGATGCTCAAAATGTAACTGCACTCGCAGAGGGCTCATATCTGAGCTTCAAACACTAGCTGAACTTTGCCACTAACCATAAGCCATGACTGAGCAACAGCCACTGCAGCAAAAGGCCTTTAAAAGTAGGAATGGAGCTTCTCTTAGTCTATACTTGGAAGAGTTAAAAATTAAAATTACTTAAAAGTTGTGTTTTCAGGAAAGGTAAATTTAATGTTATCTTTAACTTACAATTCACACAATGATCAACCCCTCTTTTGGGATGCAAGTTTCAACACACAAAATTTGAGAAAGTTGGAAGTAAAAGGGAACACTTCTCCACTGCTAGTGGGAATGTAGACTAGTACAACCATTGTGGAGGTCAGTGTGGAGACTCCTCACAAAAGTAGGACTGGAAATCCCATTCAAACCAGATAAACCCCTTCTGGGAATTCTCCCAGAGGAACTGAAAACATCACATCATAGTACACCAAGATATATGTGTACCTATGTTTATAGCAGCACAGTTTGTGATAGCAAAATCTTGGAAACAACCAAGATGCCCATCACATGAGGAATGGTTGAAAAAGATGTGGCATTTCTATACAATGGAATATTACTCAGCTATAAAGAATAATAAACGTGAGGCATTTATATTGAAGTGGATGCCACTTGAACATATACTCATAAGTGAAATAAACCAGACACACATGTGCAAATATCATATAGTCTCCCTAGTATAAGAAACCAAAAGGAGAAATACAAATACAAATGTATAACAACTAAAAACAATTTAGTCAGATAGTTATAGTAAACTGAACTGCATATTTTGCATGGTATTAATCAGCTTCTCTTCTGGATGATTAACAACCTAAATTCACAGATCAAAAATCAGAGAAATGAAAGGGCTGCTAGGTCAGCCAACATTTTAGCCCTAGCCTTTCAATGTCAGTGAAGACTAGGACATAGGAGAACCTGTACTGTAACATCATGAAACTCAGTTGTGCCACAAACTTTCTGATCAAGGAGATTATGGAACCACAAAGGAATGCGATCAATGATCTATAGTGTGCTTAAGGAGAGTCACATGGAGAGAAAACTTTCTCTCAGGCTCTTACAGAGAGCAAACTGGTCAAGGAATGGCCATGACTCATCCACATGGCTGACACTGACAAAGGATCTACAGAGTGAGGTACAGGGTTACAGGATAAAACCTGAGGGGACTTGACTGACCTCATCAGATACAAAAGTTACATTTTTTGTATATAGGTCTTGCTTTAGCTTGGTCTTAACCATCCAGCAGAAAAGTATAAAAATGAGGCATATAAAATAAAGCCATAATAATAAGCTGAGCTGTAAATGGCTCTAGTCAACAACTTCTTCAGATAACCCACTATTATTGTGGACTGCTGGACTGTGTTTGATTATTTCGTTGAGTTCAGGCACATATAATAATTGAATGACAATAGAATGCCCATCTTTGATAGGACTAAACAAAAAAAAGGGGATGCAAAGGAAGAACCATTTTGTGTTTCTATAAACAGTACAGTTAGGATAAATATGCAGTACTTCTGTATAATTCTATGAGAAGAAAGATTTACACTAATAGTATTTGGACAGGATATTCTGTCAGCTCCTTATACTATGGACAACCACTAGGAAAATGACAATGTAGAAAGTATTAATTATTGAAACTGTACTATAATACAGCTTTTAAAAAATAAGATATGTATACAGCTACATTCTCTTAATTCATTGATTAGAGGCATCTGCTGTAATAGTATTTGTAAGTAGAATATCATGTATGCACCTTGCACAACAAAAAACCACTACAAAAACAATATGCAATGTATTAATTGTTGAATCTGTCCTGCTAATTTGATTTGAAACTGTCTCATTGCTATTTGTCCTTCAATAAAATAAAATTACATTAAATTAAATTTAAAAAAAAGAAAGTTGAAAGTATGGCTGCCAATATAACTCAGCAGACTAAGCACTTGCTTAGGTAAGCTCAAGGACCAGGGTTCAATCCCTGGCACCGCATACCTTACCAGCCCTGCTCCTAGGTGCGCTGAGCCAGTGACAGACTCTGGGCATGGTGATGCACACCTGTCACCTCAGCACTAGGAAGGCACAAATCAGGAGGATCACTATGAGTTTGAGCTGCATAGTGAGACCCTGCACACACACACACACACACACGCTAAAAAAAAAAAGTTGGAAGTAAAATAAAAATCCAGCCTTCCTGTTTCTTGTTTGAGTGTTTTAAATCAGGTTTTCAATATTTGAAATTGCCCTGATGAGGGATGCTAGAGATTCCTCTTGCTTTAGCTGCTCAGCAAAGTTTCCCATTATCTTTCTAGAAGTAAATTGTCAGAGATATGAACTTGTTTAGCAAAGAAATTATGATTAAAAACTATTATCTACTGTATTGCCTGTATCCACTAATTTTAGTTCAGAAAAACAATCAACTTTGTGACCACATTCTGTCGCTACTATCCTACCCAAGTTTATAGACACCCTCAATTTATACCATTATTATGCTTAACAGAAAAAAATGGTAATATTATGGTTTGGCTTTTAATAATTTATAAAGGTTTCATGATCTGTTTCAGACACTTCCAACTTCTTTCTCAGCAGGTACTTTCAATCCACTATTTAAATATTTCTTTTTAAATGTTTTACCTTCCTCTTTCTATGTACTTAAAGTTCACCCAGCAAATCTTTCCAGCAATTATTATACCACTGTGGTATTTTACTTGCTTAAACAGAAATATAAAAGCAAATAATAGCTGTTTTCATTCAACACAACCAATCATGCAACATTCTATGTTCATTGGTAATTTTAAGCTATGGACATTAAATGAAACCATCCATTAACATAGCTTTGATATGTCACCTCACTGTCGTAAATTTACAACATGAGGTATGACTATTTTAGATAGATAGGTAGATAATTTTAGATAGATATTTTAGTTTATTTTGTATTTTTAAAGGAAGAGTTTACAGTGTGTTCAATATCTCACTAGTAGATTGAACTCATAGTGATCCACCTGTTTACAGCCTCCCAAAAGCTGGGATTACAAATGCGTGCCACCATGCCCAGTCTCAATCTCCATCTCAGTGTCTCAGTGTGTCCCAGGAGCAAGGCTGGCACAGCAGGCCCGGGGACTGAACCCCCGACCCCTGCACCTGCTTGAGGTGTTTTAATCTGCTGAGCTATTTGGCAGGCCCTAGATAGATAGATAGATAGATAGATAGATAGATAGATAGATAGATAGATAGATAGATAGATAGATAGATAGATAGATAGATAGAAAGACAGACAGACAGACAGACAGAAGGTGATTTTTATGTGTGGTTTTCTGGGAGTATGACACAAGCATCTCATATCAATAATTCCACTTCTAACAATTGCATATGAAAGCAACAAGAAATTCCTTCCTGCAGAGATTTTATCTGTAGCTCTAGATAAAATAAAATCAGGATTAAAATAATCATATATTCTCAAATCAAGTATGACTGGAGTATTGAAACTTTAGAGGTCAAAAAAATGTGCATTTCTAAAAGAAAATTGTAACTTGGAGAAAAGGCATAAAATGACACTGGAATTCAATGAAGAGAGAGAAAGCACAGATCGATAAAATAATTTTACATCAGCCATTGATTTTCTAATGGCCTAAAAATACTTTTAAAATATAATATCAATAGATGGATGGACAGGAAACAGAGAAGGAAACCTAAAAGCATTTAGGTGTGTCATGTACAAATACCAACTCCCCACAATGGTTATGTTTATTGTGTACTATGAACAGGTACCAATAAAAAAAATGTAATGTTATTTTCTTTTTTTTACAATAATTATTACATTGTTTATTGTTGTCTTTGTAGTAGTTATTCAGAGGACAAGATGCAGACATGATATTTTGTCTAAACATGGCTTAGTACAAACCTTTCTTCTCACTGAATTAATAAAAGGTAGCTGTATATCTATCCTATTTTGTATATGCATATATATTTTTTCACTACAAAATGGTCCTTTATTTACATCAAACATTTTTTGTTTTGTTTTGTCAGAGATAGGTGTTCCACTGCTGTTAGGGAAGCTGTATTTGGAGATATCTTTTTTTTTTTTAATACAAACTGTTAGTTTAATGGGTTCTTTTTTTAATTTATTTTTTATTTTATTGAAGTACAAATATCAATCAGACAGTTTCAAGACACCTTAACAAGACAGATTCGATAAATACATTGCAAACTGTTTTCATAATGTTTTGGTATCATACAAGGTGCATACACGATATTATATTTACAGATATTATTTTAGCAGATGTCTCTTATCAGTAAATTAAAGTGTAGCTGCTTACTTATCTTATTTTTTATACCTGAATTATATCAAAAATTCAATAATTATTTTCCTAGTAGATGACCATAGTACTAGAAGCCGACATAATATCCTGTCCAACCATCATTAGTGCAGATCTGGCCTCTCATAGGATTATGTAGAAGCACAGCGTTATCCGTCCTAAATGTACTGTCTATACACACACATCATGATTCTTCCTTTCTATACTCCTTCCTTTGTCTACACCTGTCAGATCTGGGCACTCCATTGTTAGTACTTGGATGGGAGCCCATATGGCTTTGTAGGTCATTGTAAGCCTGGAATCTTTTCCCTGAGGTTGTTGAAAAGCTGTTGATTTTTTTTTTTATGCGTTCATCAAGTCGTTCAACAAATATCTCTTCAACCTGAGTATGCACCAGGTTCATGGTGCTGGACATTCAGCACTACTAGTGACTGAGACTTCATGTGTGTGCTGGCAGGAGCAGATAGGGATGGGGAGGAAGGGAGTGGGATCCCAAAAGAGCTTGGACCTGTGGGAAACACATGAAAACTGCATTAGCTCTGCCCAGCATGAAGGATAAAGATTCGTTCAGCAAAGGCCTCTTTCTCTTTGCTTACTTCCAAGTCTCTCTTCAGGATCATTAGGTATGACTTTACATCAGGACTCCATATACCTGTACAGAAAACTCAGTTCTCTTTTGCTACAACTCAGTTTTCTAAAAGCAAATTTGTATTCCACACAAATCAGGGCATTTCATCAGCCATGTACATGGATTCTCAAAAGATACTGCCAGGCTTCAGCATTCTGCGTTCTAAGTATGTGTCAATATATTTACAGAAAAACACTCTGTTAAATCTAAAAAGAATCTCTTCAGAAAAGACACTCTGTACTTCCCAAAGGGTACTTTACGAATATAGTACTTTACAGATTGCAATGAGGTTTCAGAGCAAATTGACTCACCACCTGCATCTTATTCTTACAACCAGACAAAGTGACAAAGCAGCAATAAAGAAGGCACAGCTCTGGCACTATTATCCCTTTAAATAAAAGTTCATGAAGCAATCTTCTGGAAGTGTGGCGTTTGGCACATGGACCACGACAGAGTAACAAGAGGACTCCGTCAGGCCCTGGCAGGAATAGTTTCTGAAGAAAATCGTGAAGATCTGATGGAGAGGGAGGAATATACTTTATTCCTGAAGGTGGACAACCAACAATTTCTGTTGAATCATGACCATCTCTCTGTTCAGGTATGACTGTGTATAATAACAGTCTCATAGAACTTTTGTCAACCACTTTGTCTCTTTAGAAGGGAAACAGAAAGACTTCCATCAGAATGACATTCCTCTACTTACAGTATCCATCCATGGGTTTGTAAAGACAGAAAATCCCAAAATACTCTGCTACTTTAAAACAGAGTTTTCTTCAACTAATTTATTTCTCCCAGGAAGGCAGGAAAATGGTTCTTTTCATCTGTGTTATTTAAGCTCTAATTAATGACAAGATTTCAATTTCTAGCTGCCTGATATTTAATAGCTTGACTGAGCATTTGTTTCCTGCCAACAGTTCATAATTTTCTGACATAAGGGTCACATAGAATGGATTTTTTTAAGTCCAAAAATAATATTTATTGTACTTACTAATGCTTTGCCCTGTCCCTTTTGAATCATTCTTGTATTTGGTGTTTTATTTTTCATTTTAAATCATTCACTTTCAAAACCCCATGGCCTAACATCTCTTGAAATACAACTCTGGTTTTAAGACACATGACAATGTATCTTGCATTATTTGCTGTTACAGCCTCTGCATGCTCTCTCTGATCCTGCACTTTCCTCTCTTCCTTAATCAGAAACAATAATTTCTAAAGATCCCAATCAGTCATTTATTTATTTAAATCTCTCTTCAAGGAACTCATGGACAGCTCTCCAAGTATATCTCTTAGTGAACCAAAATCAGAATCTCTTGGAATCAAAAATCAGGTTTTTGGGCCCTCACCCCAAACATAATCATTTGGAATTTCTAGATGTGTAGCCTGGAGTTTTCACCAAACATTTTAACTTGATTTGATTTGATTGGACATTTGTGGAAAAATGCTCCAGAAAGTAGTCCTTAAGCACTACGATAGTCTAATAAATACAGCAAATCCTTAGCCCAGGAGCATGTACAGAAAGACCACATTTTATACATTCTCTCAGGGATACATCCTCACAGAATCCCACCCCAGGTATCTAGACCTGTGTTCAGAACACCTTTTTTAAAACAATTTCTTGGAGGCCTCCAAGGAGATCACTGAGGGAAAACTGAGCACATTCCTTCTCCACTCTGTTGTATTCAGAAAAATCATTGACAATTTATGTCTTTCACCTGAGCCTCAAAATGAAGTATGTTTCTTCTTATCCAATTCACAAAAATACTGTGAAGCTGAAATTGCTTCAAGAGTTTTAGAAGAAAGGCACCATATAAATGCAAATAACAGGAGATTTGATAAAGAGAAGTCATCTCCAAGTACACACTGGCTGCCCTATCCAAGTGCACACCTTGAAGTCTCACTGCCATTATCATTCAATATGCATCAGAGGACAAGGGCTATGTGGTGAGTTTTCTAGAATTCCTTTTGCTTGAATTGTAGGCATATTTTTCTCGTGCTATCATGCAACATGCCACCTAGAAAACTGAAAGAAGATAGCAGAAATCATAAGTTCTACAGGCTTATCTCCCAACACCCAGTACAAGTGATACTGCTGATAGGAACATGCTCTCCAACTTTCCATTCTACCCTAGAAAGGAGCTTTTGAGGGCTCTGGAAAGAATATCCAGATTGCTATTCTCTCCCCATGGCAAGATGTGTTTTCTAATACCCAGGAACTTAGACAGAGGAAATTGATTAAACACAAAAGACAGGACTTAATCCAAAACATCCACCCACACATTGAAAGTCTGGCATTTTGCATGTTAACTGCTCAGGCTAACATGTCTACTATCTCTCTACTCCACCCAGCTGATTTTTGTAACCAGGGCAACTCATGGCCAACTTAAGGAGTTGCTAGGGAACTCCTATACAAAAATAATGAGTATATTTACTTGAGAGACAGTATAGCAGTAATTGATATGACATGACAAGTAGTACCTATTTAGAAGACCAGAATGATGGCCATTAATAATAATAATAATAATAATAAGTACATCAGAGGATGTATATTTTTTCTAGACACGTCTACTCTTTCGATAATATATCACAAAGCATTGCTTCCTTTAGAATTTTCTCTGAAACTTCTCACACTTTAGCTAATAATTGATCATAGCATTCCTTCCTGGGTTGCTACAGTTGGAGAATCAGTTGAATAAAATGTCTGCATAGCCAATGAGTGAGTGGATGAAGGTATTTTTGTATGGAATCTTAGTGATTATATTTAAGAGATATAAAAGAAAACCTTCAGGGAGAATTATCAAGGCCAGAACTTAACCTCACCTTCAGAACTTTCTGTTCTTTTTTTCTGAGCTCTAGACCACATGCTATAATCTCAATAACTGTACAAGACAGAAAAAAACTGATCATCTATCATGCCTGAGGCAACTGAGACATCTTGATATATATATATATATATATATATATATATAATATTATATATATTATATATAATATAATAATATATAATAGATATTATATATATATATTTTATTCTTTTTGTAATTAATGTTTTTGGGTATATTCTGCTTGTTTAGAAATATAGGCAGAGATGGCTTATTATATATTTTAGCAAACTCATAAAGAAAATCCATTCTACTCAATTTAAATAGAAGAAACTGATCAAAAGCCAAGACCTAGTCCAAAAACTATTCAATTGGAGGCAGGAAAGAAAGCTCACACTTTTCAGTAGAGACTTTGCATACCATAAACCCAACCCAGTATCCTATCTTGCTTTCTTCCCAGAGTTCCATGCAGGAAGGGGCACCAAACTCAGCAGAACAATATATAAGGTTCAACAAGTTCCAACTTAACGGTCTCTGTGCATATTTAGTGTGCCTTAAGAAAAGAGAAATCTAATGCTTTAAAAATGGAAATCATTTTGTACCTTTAGCCTCTCTCTGCCATGTTAGGCAGAAGTTCCAAATATGCTAGCATATATCAAAACCAAAAACCTTATAACCACAGCAGGATATGCTTTCAAAAGAACATTAAAAAGTCCTACTTGAACAATATTTCTTATACTTCAGATCATAAACTTTGAACCTACAGAGCTTTCATGATATATCACTAAATAGAGAGATTCATAGAAGTAGAGTTATCACTTTTTAGTCATGAGAAATAGAGCTAATATAGAGGATAAGCTTGGATTATGTCCAAAAATCTCCATTTTGTTCATTACATCAATAGAATTCTTCCATCAAAATACCAATGAAAATAATATATCTGCATAAGACATTTGAAGTGAATGTTAGAACTTCCTTTGAAATTATTTAATATCTTGTCTTTTTGAAACTTAACAGATCCCTGCTGCAAATGGGATGTACTATTTTGTGACGAGAACAGAAAAGTACTCCTCATGAAAGAACTATTGTATCACTCTCTTTCATGCTCAAAAAATGTTTTTAAAGTTGTTGTCCATGCATAAAAATGAGGCTAAAAAAAAATTGAGCAGCAGCTCCTTCTCCACTTGATACATGTAAAGTCCATTTTTCATCAACAGCTCTTAGAAAAATCTGCCACTGATTGCAGCTCTGCTTTTCTCATCACAGTCTGATGGATGTTTTTGCTCAAAATAAGCCGCCCTTTCCTGATTGCTACAGGCTGCTTGGTCTGTCAATTGTGAAAATACAGCATTCCCCAGCCAGGACACATTGCTTATTGTAATCAGAACCAGATGCAAACATTCATCCCAGCGATACCCTCCCTCTGATCTCTATTTGCTAGGCTGCAGTGTTCATTTTGGTTGTGAGGTGTCCTCAGAAGAAAAATGCCACAGGTTAGAGATCAAATCACTCACCCTTGTTGAGTTAAAATCCTTCGGTCAAAGAATAAGTCTGTCATTTTTTGTGAAAGATGTGCAAAAAGAGGATGAGTTTTCTTTTAAAATGCAATTGGGTAGAATCTGTCAGATCTGATGAGAAAGCAAGAAACTAGAGACTAAAGACATTCATCCCTGGCAGCAACTCTGAATGTCATGGGTTTAGGATTTGTCAGTCAAAGGGACGTCAGTTAAAAGCATGTTTGTGTATGTCATGTAAGGCTGGAAATTAAGTGGTTAAATAAAGAGACCCTGAGCTCCTCTAAAATACTGCGCTTACAAGGGAGATGTGGACTTCAACTATGTTACCTTAAAAGAACCACATTATATTCATATGTATGTGCAGTGAAGATCCATTTTAAGCTCCTTTCTCAAGTATAAATTTTCCTGACAAAAGAGGTTAGCATTTGTATAAGTCAGAACTTGGTTCAGCTGCACATAAAAGAGAAATCCAACAAGGAAATAGTTTAAATTCTTAGGAGAGAGAAAGAATGTGTGTTTCTTACACTGAAGGGTTCTCAGTAAGACAGCTTCATTCTATATACCCCCAGGATGCCACCTGAACTCATCCATCTGAGCTCTGTCCCTCCTCGGGGACCACACTGAGTGAGCTGTCCTAGCACCTAGTCCAATGCTAGCTTTCCCTTCTTTCCAAGCCCACAGCTCTTATTCTACCTGAACCACACAAGCTTCAATAGGAACTGGGCCCCAAGGACATAGCGACAGGAAGCCTAACGACAGGAAAAAGTGAAGAGTGGATAAACTACAAAAAGAGTGCATATAAATGAGCACTCATAAAAAGCAGAAGAAATGCATTTTCTACTTTTTTCTTCCAAAAAAAGACTAAATAAGCATTTTCCGATTTATGTTTTTGGCAAAGTCAGCAACCCTTTCCAGTTTCTAGCAGTCTCTACTATCTACATAGTAGAAAATGCTTCAAGAGTAGCCACTCTTGTTTTATTCCTCAAGCCATTGCTCATAGAGGAGGACCCATTGAGAGCATAAACAACTTGGGACAACCCATCAACTACAGGCCAGCACTGCATGTAAGTGCTCCAGAAAATTCTGGAGAAGTTGGAGTGTGGTGGTGGTGATCAATACCAACTACAGCGACCTAGGGGTCTCTGGAAGCAGGTGCCGAAAGGTTGTTTCTCATGAAAAATGCCTGTGAGAATAAAAGCTAGTGGATGGAAGAAGCAGAAGTAAAACTGAGCAGAAGGGGAGGTTAAATTGCAATTCAGGCTTCACAGAGCTGGCAAAGAGCGCCAAAGCAAGCATCCCCTAACAGAATATCTGTCTGCAGGCTGAAATGGCCTGGTCTTTATCCTCATCTTGTATAATCATCAGTTGTGAGCTCAGGACCCCAACTGAGGCCAACCTGAAAGAAACCGACAGCATCAGGCTGTCTACTAACTGCACTCTCCACAGCTGGGCAGCCAGATCTGCCTGCAAGGGAAGTCAATGCAGTTGGTCTTCTCCATCTCCCATGGACAGCAATGTTAAGCCATAAAAGGCTTCCAGTGTTTGCTGGACTCTGCTGTTCATACATTGATTTGTTACCACAATGAAGCTGACACAAAAATCATTGCACTTCACCACTCAAGTCACATTGCAGAATGCTTAATTGATAGCAGGTTTGCAGTGCTATGTAAACAACTCAATTAAGATCAGG
>PVKA01010019.1:34983-66111 GCA_004027165.1 Ctenomys sociabilis
AAAAAAAAAAAAAAAAAAAAAAAAAAAAAAAAAAAAAAAAAAAAAAAAAAAAAAAAAAAAAAAAAAAAAAAAAAAAAAAAAAAAAAAAAAAAAAAAAACGATCAGGATGACTGGAAAGTCAGGCTTACTCTACCAGTTCTTGCTATAAAAATCAATGTATATAAATAAGGATTTTTTCAGTTTAAAAAAGATTTGAATGTCACAATCAATAGCAAAAAGCCTAAAGATAAAGACTGTGGAGGAAAATGATGCTTTAGCAGATTTCTAGCATTTCCCAAGTCTTGCCTTACCAAGGAGCAAACTGTTTTAGTAGCTATTTTCCAATTTTCTGTTCACTGAAATGCAATAGATGCTTTCATTTTCTATTTAAAATGTTCAATGGTAAGCTAGATTTCCCCAGTTCTCAAGGTAATCTTGCAACCACTGTGCATGTTTTCCATGGGGATTCCATCTAAGAAATGTTAGGCCCCCATCTATATTTCACAAAATTACCAAACTCCCACAGAAGCAAAACATACCAAAGGGGTTTTGTGACATAAGACTAAAAATCATTCCTTACCATGCTAATAAAACTTAATTTATCATATTATTAAATATAATTCTACCACAGTCTAAAATAAAGATGAAACTCACTTTAATTTTGAATAAAGAAAGCAATGCTGAATCAGATCGTCAAAGTACTGTGGATTCCACAAAAATATATATCTAGCTAGGTTCCAGTTTCCATTTTAGCCTTCCAGTGGAAGTACTCTTAATTATTAAAAATTTTCTTTGACCAAATAATTTCACTAGAGAATGTAGCAGAAAATGAAACAAAATAAGGACAATAAGGGAGCAATAAAGAAGAAATGTTAAGAGTGCTGAAGAAATGATCAGGACCAAAAATAAAAAAAAAGATGACTCTAGATGAAGGACAAACAAACTAGAGCCCATGAGACAAATCAAACCCATCATTTATTTTTGTAACTTCAGTTTTACTGCTTTGCCTATGTGTTTATATCTTAGCTAAGGCTGCTGTCACAGTACCACAGAATTAAACTATTGCAGGACATAATGTATGCTCTACAAAGCTAAAAATATATATTATATGGCTGTCTTAGTCTTCTTTATATATTTAGTACAATGTCTACAGGGACTACAGGGTCTCACTACACAGATCAGACTCGTAGTGATCCTCCTGTTCTCAACCTCCCACGAGCTGGGATTGTAAGTGCATGCCACCACACCTAGTCTCAATTGCTGCCTCAGCATGCCCTGGAGGTGGGGCCAGCACTGTACACGAGGGATCGAACACCGGTCCCTGCACCTGCCTAAACAGGTGCTTTAGTAAGTGGAACTATTTGGCCAGCCTGTTTTCTGATGCTGTAACAGAATACCTGAGACTGTATAAGTTACAAAGAACAGAAATTTCCTGACCTCATGGTTGCAAGGCTGGGAAGTCCAAAGGTGTGGATCAGATGGTCCTTGCCCTGTGTCATTCCATGATGGAAAATGGAAGGGCAAGACTAAGAGAGCAAAAAAGACTGACCTCAATTTTATAAAAACTAACTCCTAAGAAATCTAACCCATTCCCACCATAACCACCTTCATCCTTTCATGAGGACTGAGCTTGCAGGACCTCAATACCTCCCATTAGACCCCCCACCTCCAACAATTTTGAATTGAGAATTGTTTCCAACCAGTGAACATTTACACCATAGCACTGGCATTTTGCAGAAAAAGTTTGCAGCCCACTGCTCCAGAAAGTGGCAGAAACTGAGTCACAAAGGCTACCAGTGTGAAAGCTATAATAGAGACTTAACTGGAGAAATAAGGTGTGGGGGCAAAAGAAGAGCCAAGACAGGTACTTTAGAACAATCAAAGACTTTTTTAAATTCCAGTATGTCAAACCAGCCAGGCTGTGTTTATCTTGGTCCTCCCTGATGGTCTCTTGTTTCCATCTTGACTTTCCTCTGAAACAGTGAGAGCCTCTATGTTTCTCTTCCAAGATCTCCTCTTTTTAACTCACACTTTTATGGTACTTTTTTTTTTTTTTTTTTTTTTTTTTTTTTTTTTTTTTTTTTTTTTTTTTTTTTTTTTTTTTTTTTTTTTTTTTTTTTTTTTTTTTTTTTTTTTTTTTTTTTTTTTTTTTTTTTTTTTTGCAGAACCAGGGATTGAACTGAGGCCCTTGTGCTTGCCAGGGAGGTGCTTATTCCTCTGAGCCATCTCTCCGGTCCCTCATGGTAACATTCTTGTGGATATTCTTAGTATCAAGACTAAGTACCACCAACTCCACCTTTCCTAAACTCCACATCCTCATACCTGTTTTCTCTGGAACAGCTCAGATGCAATGAATATAAAACTCAACTCTTTGTTCCCCCTAAACAAATATAGTGATGAACTTAGATTTTGTTAGCTAACATCCTAACTCCATTCTTACTATGTTATGCATCCTCAAGCGGGTCACATAAATTCTTCAGCTCTTGATGAAAATAATAATAGTGCCTATTGCTGAATGTGATAAGAATTAAATAAATTATTGTATATAAAACACTTAAAACAATGCCTAGCACAAAGGAATAGCTCCATAGCTCTCAGAAATAGTGAAGTGACCACCAGGTTATTTTTGTTAGGTTTGATTTATTTGTTGTGTTTGGTTTGATTTTGTCTTGTTTGTAGTACTAGGGAGTAAATCCAGGGCCTTCTCGCTGAACTGAATTTCTAACTCTACCTTATTTTCTAATTTTAGGTAGAGTTTTGCTAATTGAATTTTCCAGACTTGACTTGAATTTGCAGTTCTCCTGCCTGCACCTCCCAGAGTGCTGGGATTGCAGGCATGCACAACTATACCCAATGTAGATTGATTTATCCTTATTCCCAGTGTTAGTAAATGTCCCCTCTATTAAATGT
Organism: Ctenomys sociabilis; assembly: GCA_004027165.1. Lineage (NCBI taxonomy): Eukaryota > Metazoa > Chordata > Mammalia > Rodentia > Ctenomyidae > Ctenomys > Ctenomys sociabilis. The sequence continues at coordinate 37,873 of PVKA01010019.1, forward strand.
CACCTTTGCCTTCTGGACATTCCCCTAAAATTCTGACCTCCCTAATCTCCCATAGAACTGAATAAGACATTAATTCATTGTTTTATAATTGCTAATTTACATGTTGTTTCTCAGACAAATCCATAGGCTTTTTGGTGGCAAACTATGTCTAATTTAGCTCTAGATATTGAAAAAATGTTATAGAATGTATAGGAAGAGTGGGCAGGCAGAGACTTGTACAAAAGTACTGGGTAAGATCTAAGAAGAGACTTTGAAATTAAGTCAGTGGGAGTGAGAACAAAAGACAGAAACTTCAAGAAAAGTTCAGAAGAGACTCAACAGAACTTTGCAATGATTGGATGTCAGGGATGAAGGAGAGACTCTCATCACATTTCCAGCCAACCACGAGTCCATCCTCTCTCCAGGTACTATTTGCAGCAGAGCATGGAGTGCAGTTCTGGGCTAGCACAGGTAACACTGGTGAGAGTTCCTTGCTAGCACAGTTTCCTTTGTGCCAAGCTCCTCTCCTCCTCTCCTGGCCATTTTTCTTATTCATCCAAGTCGTGTCAGATAGTAGTTGAGTGCAGACTTTGAAATGAAATGAGGCAGATGCAGGTTTGTGCTTGAGTTCTTTCTGGACCTGCTTCCTTACCTTTAAAACAGGAGTGAAGATTTTATGCCCCTTGTTGGTTTGTATGAAAACTCAATAAATAACACATGTGCAGTTTGGCAAAGAATAACACATGGCATCAGGCAAAGAATGCATGCTGCACAGTAGCTGCTTTTGTTTTACAAAAGACAAACATGAAATAGTGGACCTTTAACACTGTGGTTCACATTTATAGAAAACTTATGTGATGGAGTGATGAGTCGTATATCATATATCATGAAACAAAATTGAACATCTAGTCTGAAATTTGTAAGAAAGGAGGTACTGAACCCCACATTAAGCAAAAAGATAAAAAAAAAATCTCATGTTAATGTGAGGATGTAGATGTAATTTAGAGCTAAACTAGAAAAATAAAAATAAAAAAATCATGAGAATCAACTGATATCATTGGACCACACTAATGTAGCTTCAAACTAATCATAATAAATTAATAATAAGAGTCTGTACTTTTGTTGACAGTAAGTGGTGAAGGACCAGTCTCAATTCTAGCATATTCTTTTACCTGTTAAGAACTGATCGTGAAGCTCTTTAGCATTCAAAATTTTTACTCAGTCTAGAAAAAGCAAAAACCCACAAAATGTTTAACCTCATCCTGCTAGAACATAGAAAAATAATTGTATAAGTAGTGTTCTATCTTACTGCAACTAATTTAGAAATGATTAGTTTATAGTATTTAGTGATTATTTTTATTTAAGCACACAATAAAATCCAAATGGCCTTTCAGGCTTCTGTTGGAAAAGCTTTTCTTATTTACAAAAGTGACTAATTTGACTCTGACAGTAGTTGGCTCTTAATTTTCTTTTCAATCACATTATTGTCAGTAAAAGTACCAGAGAGACATGTGACTTCTAAAAATAAAAGCAACTAATGCTCAAAAACATTCTCCCGAACTCTGCTTATATTTGACCATAATCATTGCAACTTCCATGAAATTTTAATATACCAGAGTTTAAAGAAACAAAGGCAAATTTTACAAATAAAATTAAGGAGGCTTAAATTTATTGTTATCATTCAATAAGAAGAAAAATTTGTACTAATAGTGTTTGGACAGGATATCATGTCTGCATCTTGTACTTTGAATAACCACTATGAAGACAACAATATGCAATATATTAATTGTTGTAACTCTCCTACAAACCTGTTTTGAAGCTGTTTCATTGCATTTTTCTCAATAAAATTAATTTTAAAAATTATTGCTATCATGTACAAAGATCTTGAGGTACTACAAACATTCCTTCAAAATCAGAGGACATGATTCTGATCCTAGGTAAAAGGGAGTCCATTTCAGGTGAGATTTTGGTTCTTTGTGTAATTTCATTCAAATAATTCCCTTCTACCCCTTCTTGCCCTCCTTTGTGAAGCCATAATTGCCTTCTTATAGTCTTGAAAGTATCATTTAAGAACTAAATTCTTAGAATTTCTCTTGGCTTCCTTTTCCCAGTTTAAAAAAATATATATATATGAAATTATACCAAAAACCCCTTTGAGCTTTCTTCTAACTTTAAAATACTATGACTCCAGTAGTTTATAAGTTCTCTCCATAAAATCTAAGGAACTTTTACCAAGAAAGCCCCTGGCCAGATCCATCTATCCCATCATATGGCATAAGGACTTAACCATTAACACAAGCAAAAGCTCATCTTTACAGCCCTAAAAATAAATGGCACATCTGCCTTGCACATTTTGCTGGCAAGTCAGAAACTAGAAAGGCCAGCACTATAGGAGGACACCACATAGAAGGGATGACAGGATCAAAACCAGTAGTGCTTTTCCCACATAGGTGTTCCAACATTCTTGGAAGTTAAGAACGGAGATTGCCAGGGCAAAAAGAAAGGAGACACCAAATGGGAAACTTTAGAAAGTTAAAGATTATCACAGGATACCAATCCCCTTCAAAGCAACTGTGAAATCATAAATAAGAGTTCTCGCCATGTGAACAAACATACCATGAAGCTTAAAATTGCCATTAAAAATATTCCCATCAATAAGACTTGACTCAGGCAAAGTTACAGTGCTAGAAAAGAGCCCTCCTGGCCTTCTCATCCCTCCTAACAACACTGCTCCTCTTTCCCTTGGTTCTCCACCTCTCCCTTCCAAGTCTTCCGGAAGCTCATTGGATAATCTTTTTCAACCCTGTACTTACCAAGAAACTGTGTTGTCCTTTAGAACGCCTCTTGAAAGCATGGTGTGACAACTTCCAAGAATGTTGGAACACCTATGTGGGAAAAGCACTACTGGTTTTGATCCTGTCATCCCTTCTATGTGGTGTCCTCCTATAGTGCTGGCCTTTCTGGTTTCTGACTTGCCAGCAAAATGTGCAAGGCAGACACTAAAGTCAGGTGTGTTTGTGGAATCCTGGTACTCTGGGGACATGGGGAATTACATATCTCAAGACCTGTCGTCTAAAATCACAGTGAAATTTAGAGATCATGATGTTCTTAAAACACCCACTATGGTAGTTGTAAGATTAGTCACTGATTTTTCTTCCTTGTTTCTGGAATGGGGGAACTAATTCCCAAGCAGTACTAGTAGTACTCTAATGTGTTACTGCTTCCCTTATCACAAAATAAAAGCAAATGTTCAGAGATGTCATATAGTAAAATGCAAGAGAAAAAAATTTTGAGTGGGTCAGTTGACCAACAGAAAGAGTCAGTGTTCACACATTTGATTCACAAGTCAGTGTTTTCTATAAAATTTTCCATGGTAACTTTGCTAGTACTTAAACATCAATTTTGTACTGCTCATTATAAGGAAAAGGACAGGAGGGGGAAGAAATATATTTATATGTATGCAGGATGGCTTGAATAATTGTATTGCTTTCTGCAGTTCATGCTTAAATTTGTCCTTTTTAATTCCTCACAACTTTTTTTCTTTACTTACCAATTTTTCATGCTTATATCTAGTAATCTGAACAACTAATTTGAAGACAACATTATGCAATACAGCAAGCATTATGGAGTTGCTCTTATTTTGTTTGATGAAGTTCTGTATCATTTCTATTTCTCTTTTTACTATTTTTTTACTTTTCATCCTAAGAAATAAATGTTTCTGCTCTGACAGATCAAAAATTGAAGGAAGCTACAGAAAACTGTTTTAGAGTCAATTCTAAGGCACCAAGATTTACTTCATAACACAGAGAGTTATTGTTATTCTTATATAGACGAGAGAGATTATGTGAAAAAAAAGTTACTAGTGTTTGTAGGAAATGATAACTCCAAAAACAACCTGATTGTAGGGGACTGAGAATAGGATTTGATGGCATTAGTGATTTTGTAATACTGTCCTTGCTGTGAGTGTAGGATGATTCACAAGAGAAAAGTGACGACTCGTGGAAAGGGAAAGATAGAAAAGGTGAATCATGACCCAAAAGAAACTTCGTTTACACCATATCCTCATTTATATGGATGGCTTCATTCTTCTAAAACATTAAGTTAGTCATAATTAAATTATAACTATAGAGTTATTCTGCAAGTCTCCAGTGAAATGGGAGCTGGTGTAATTATCCATGAAATTCAAGCATATTTTTAAAACCCACAAGTTTTGCCTAAATTACTCAGATAAGTGCTCTGACTGCTCAGCTTATTCTAAGAGAGAGAAGAGCATTAACTCCCACGACAGAGAAGAAGCTGATGTTGTCCCGGGGGGCTACTTCAAGTGTTTCTGAGCATCTGATTACTCATTGTCTATGACTCACAAATTATATAAATCTTCTGAGAATGAAGAGTTAATACTTTTTTTTTCAGTGCCATTTTATTAGACAGTAATGGCACTACCTCCGAAGGAAATTACAGTCCCACAGCTAATATTTCCTATGGACAGTCCTACTCAGAGTAAGCATCAGTAAATGTCAGTTGTGTGCACAGTCTGCTAATAAGAGACAACAAAAAACCTGAGAGGGAATTATAACCTCCATTGCAATGGATGATAACCTCAAAAATAATTACCTTACCTTTTCTAGGCTAAAAGCATCAGTCAGTGATTCATCAGAAACAAGAATCTGGATTTCCTGATTTCCAGGCAGGTGTCTTACCATTTGTTTCCTATTTCTATCCTAGGAAACATAGTCCAGCATAAATTGCTGCTTCTCCACTGCTTGCTGTATCAATTGACATACATCCCTTCTTGCCTCCACTCCAACTGTCAGAGCAAGTTATATGATCAAGCCCAGAGCCAGTGTGGAAGAATGTACCACGTATCAAGATGCATCAGTAGATAAACCATTGACAAACCCATCACCAGAATAATAAACCAATCTTCAGAAATGACAAATGAATCACAGCACACATAAATTATCAGATATAACCAATTGCTTCCTACATGTTCTTTCTCATACACACATACACACACGCACACATGCACACGCATGCACACACACATACCTTCAAGCCTGGGTTTTCAAATTTGCATATTACAGGTGTTTATCAATCAATTTCTGATTCAATGATTAGTTACATTGTCATCTTACAAAGATGCAAATGATAACAGACTTTAGTCTCAAAATAGAAATAATCTTATTTTGGATATTTGAGTTACACATTTTAATCACAAGACTTTTAAGTTTCTGTTCTTTAATGTTTCATTTAAACCACTTCTAAATTTTTAGGTAGAGTGTGGTATCCAGTGTAGACCCCCAATATGTAAATATTAGCTTAAAAAGTAAAAATATTCATATCTTAAACAATGCCTTAATTATATTAAGATGTACTTTAACAACATTAAAGTCTTAAAATAATAATTGTCATAACTCAGAGAAGTGAAATAAAATTGAATAATACCAACCTACATGCTCAGGTAACGTAGATTGAAAAAAATTTAAGGATAGTATTATAGTAGTCATAATTACAAAAATCTCAAAAAAAATTGGAAAGGAAAATTACAGTTCCCAAAAATGTAATTATTATCATACAATATTAAGTTTTAGCACCCAGAATCTTGTGTCAGGACTCCAAAAACTAACAGGTAAAAATAAAGATTAGGAAATAAGTATTTCCACTGTTATCCAGAATTGTTATTTGCATGAAGGTGACTTTGCCTAAATTATATTCATTTTGTTCTGATCCTCGACTGTAAATCAAAATGATTTATTGAGTTGTGCATTAACAGAATGCCTAGTTCAGAAGGCTATCCTCTTGGGTAAAATTCAGTGATAAATGCACAGTTACTGCCCCTCTCTCTATGAGAGTCTAAATTGTATAAAACAGCTTCATTTATAAAATGCCTCAGTATCAAAGTGACCCTGAAACAATAAAGGATGACATGGAATGCCCGAAAAGGTCTGTTTGGAATGCATTTATTTATGTCTCATTCATCAAAATGGGTTGGTTATTTTCTGGATTAGTGTTGTGCCGTCATTACTGTCATGTACAGATAAAACTTACACAGTGATTTTCTATTTTCATCGATCTTTCGGATTAAATTGAGTTTTACTCTTTAGAAGAAAAAGAATCAGGTTCACAATGAGCACTGTTCTTCAAAACCATACACTCAGATCCCATGGCTTTATATATTCACTCTCCTTTGATACTAGAAGCACACTGACTTAAAGTTTGAGAAACATTGCATGGGATAATCCTTCAATATGATACATTACAGAATTTATTTAGGAGAACTAAGTATTTAGGGGAATTTGCAAGCATGGACCAGCAGCCAAAATACTTGTATATTTTAAGCAAGCCAACATAAATCCCTTGTGCAACCTTCCAAAATCTCTCTCACTCAGGAATTAAAGCTTAAAATTCCTTCCACAGAAGAAAACAATGTCTTTCAACCAATAATAATATTGCTTAAAGTATATACACACTTGAGAATGATAGTACATTATATTCTCAACAAAGATAGATATAAGCAATTGAAACCAAATCTTTTCCTAAAAGTAGGTTCTAATTGGACAAAAGAGCAAGAAATGCTGGGCAACAAAAGTGAGGAAAAATGGGAAGATAATCCATACAATGAAAAAAACAACCCAGAGAGCAAGTCCATGGCATCAAAATAAGCTTTGCCCTTTCAAATTTTTCTTTAGTATTTTAGTGAGGGACTTCTTTCCATTTCCTAATCCAATCTGGATGCTTTTCCCTCTAGCCTTTCAATTTGCTATCTTGTACGGAGATTAAGTTACTTCTGCTGGCCACATTTCCGAGCCAAACATAATGCTATCTTTATCCAAGAAGAATTTAAGTTATGAGTTTTAACTATAAATGGAGCAGAGAGCCTTCCCATTATATATCCTAGCTAAAAATGGGTAAATAGACTATTAGGAGATGAAATTCAATTTTAGAATAGGTAGGTGTTAAGAAACAATGCCATTTGTAGACCTACTGTGAAAAGGAAGTATTGGAAGAACATAACCAAAACTTCATTGAAAGCACAGATGTAAGTCCACCAATGATAGTGAGGCATGTTAGGTCTCAACAAAAGTTCTGAAAACCTAGATCCCTCCAGAAATGATGAGGACCTTCCAAGCTGATGAACCCTCTAGTGCTCAAGTGTTTGCTTAAAATAATGTTCAAAGATGTCTTATTAGGAGATTAGCTACAATTAAATTTAATGCTAAGAATCCCTACACTTTTCCAAGACATACATCTTTTTGGGGGCCATAAAGACAGCTTAACAGATATGAATATAACCCAGAACACACAGGATATTTGACAATTACTACAGAAATTAAACTTTTAATGTTACCTATAAACCAGGGGACCAGAAGGCATGCAAGTAAAGACAAGACACAGTGGGTGGTGGCAGGGAAGAAAGTATAGGGATAAGATAATCAGAATTAAGAAAAACCTTGGCTAGGAAATTAATGCCTGTTAAGCAAGGCTGAGAATGCCAGAAATAGTCATAAGGGCTATGCAAACTAGGGCAGTGAGAAATCAGCTGAAAGTAGAGTGTCCAAACTGGAGAGATACTATAATATGTTTTCATAAGAAAGGAGAAAGCATATTTTGGTAAAATAATTTGAAGGCATTGAGAAAACACCATTGGAGATTCCTTAATACCACTGAGAAGCTGAATCTATCCACCATAATTACAAGTCTCCAAGAAAAGGATACTATTCAGTATCTTCATTAAATCATGTTTTTTTACAGAAATCTTTGGGAGTTGATACTCTGAAGAGTACACAATGAAAAAGAGATACTAAATGTAGCTGTCTGGACTTAGTACAGATGGTTAATGAATGTTTGGGCTTTAGAATAAAACTGCATTCTCAGAGCCAGGCTAAGTAAACCAGCTAATTTAAACTGAAGGTCTCAAGCCAATTTAGGAAAGAGGGTAAAGCTAATCTCAGAAGCTTTCACCCTGTTTTCATCTGTGACCGCACTGGCCAAGTGTGCTGCCCTAGAGGGAGAGCTCTACACTGTACCAGAGTCTGTCCTCTGAATGACTGGCTATGAAAATAGAACATGTGTATCTCATTTCTGAAGCAAAATGAGGAACAAGAGTTGCCATACATGGGAGCCCAGTTTCACTGAAGAAAATAATTCCCACTGCTACCATATACCAGCTGCCATACAATTTTACAATTTAACCCTGAGCACAATTCCCACTTGAAAAGTAATGAACCTAGAGATCACGTAGAATAAACAATGCTCCCCAGAGTTCTCTCCTGGTGAGCAGTACAGGCAGGCCCAGCAACCTACAGAGCCTACAAGCTGACCAATCAGTGGGTAGTGCAGTTGTTTGGGGGTGCAGGAATTAGTGGAGAACCAGAAATCTAGAATGGGAAGCACAGGTCGGGTTTATTAGGGACTTGTTGCATCATATATACACCAGAAGTGGACTCTGCGGAATATCTGCATGTCTTCCCGTCCCTCAGTTGAGCTGCCAGATATCTCAGCCCTGACCTGATCTTAGCTACAATTTCATGAGAAACCCACGTGAGAAACAGCCAGTGAGTCTTTCCAACCTTTCTGGAGAGATAATAGGAACTATCTATTGTAGTTTCAGTTTTGTTTCTTTGGGTTTCTTTTTCCTTAAATAAGATTTAAATAAGGTCATACTTAACAATGAAAACACAGCATTTATCAAACAGATAAGTAAAATAAGCACAAGAGTCTAAATAATAACCTCTCAAGACAGAAGAATGTAAGACTACAAGACCTATTATAGGAGTAGAAAAGTATCTTACGTGATTCTAAGATCAAAATTTACTCATGTCCATGAGTAACCTGGGATGTTTCTCAAGAGGAGAGGGAGGAGGAGGAGGGATACAAAGGAAAAGAAGGCACAAGCCTGGCTGAGTGCAAAGTAGGTATTGGGTCCTATTAATGGTCTGTGAAGTCGATAACACTGGGTCCATTTTGACTTGCCCTATAAAGTCCTCTCAGCTCAGCTTTTAGAGTCTGTGTATGTGTGCATGTGTATGTGTATGTGTTGAAATTTACACTACAGCCTGGGAAAGATTGAAATGGGAGGATGAAAAGTGGGCAATGAGTACAGCAATGCAGCTGGGTAGGGGAGAAGTCTTCTAATGTCTGTGACACAGTAAGATAATAACAATTGCCAGTGATTAATTGTACATTTCAAAACAGTAGAAAGCATTTCAAATGTTCCCAACACAAAGAGATGATAAATGTCTGAGGTGATGAATGTGGAAATTATCCTGACCTGATCATTCATTACGCACTGTAGACATATACTGAAATGTAGCCCAGTATATATATAAATATGTACAATTACTATGTGTCAGCTAAAGATTAAAGATGTATTTGAAAAGGAACATTGAAATCTACCTTACCTAAAACAAGTTCATCAATAAATTATACTAAATCATCATGATTTAATTCAAATTTTAGTTTGAGAAGAAATGAATATTTTAAGTTCAAAATGAGAGAATATTGCTTTTGCACAACATTTTATACAAATCAAAGAATGATCTAATCATTAACACTAAGCTTATCTTACAGTTTTATAAGGAAATGACAAATCCAAAAATTACATGTTGACAATGTGTCATTTAAGCTATATAAACTGCCTTTTCTAAGGCTTAGTTTCCAACTATATGTCAAAGAAGAAAAAGAAAAATTAGGCTAGAAGATTTTCATTTGGGGAACAGAAGGGTCAACATGAAATTAGGGCCAAGGGAATTGTACTCTCAACTCTTCTCACCAGAGAAACACTCCACAAAAGAACATTCAGACAATTATGTAGAATCTCCTACAGGGAGCAACAAAGACTTCCACTGTCACCCAAAGCAGCTAAAGTTTCACATTTAAATTATATGCAGCATAAATAATACCATGTTAGAACTAGAAGGACTCAAGAGAATGCTTACCCAAGTTTGCTTACTCTAGAGATGAGGAATCAGGATTCATTAGGACAAAGTGATCTGCAAAGACATCATGAGCTAGTAAGCAGTAAAGCAAAACTAGATAAATGTCTGAGGTTGTCTCCACTGGAGCTATAGCTATTCCTGGCACTTAGTAGATTCCTAGTGAATTTGGTTAAGCTGTGATGCACCATCCTAGAACAACTACAATGCCACCAGTGCTTGTAAGGGCTTAGAGCCTCCCCTAAAAACCTCATGCAATCATGCCGTTCTTTGCAAGCCCCTGGAATGGGGTTGAGTGATACAGCAGAACCTAGTTGCCCCTGCACCAAACACAAGGGAGCTGGGAGCATCATCCCTCCCTTGCTTGGATTGTGAACCAGCTACCTACTGTAAACCACTCAGAACTCAGTGCCTTATAAAGAACAGTCATTATTTAGCATACAGATCTGCAATGTGGCCAGCAGTCAGCAGGGACAGTTCATCTGTGCTCCACACAGTGTCACAGAGGCAGCTTAGCCAAGGACTGCAGGACTCATGTTCAGCATGAGTCACGGCTGGCCGGTAGGAGCTGGCTGGCATGGGAGGTGCAGCTAGGCCATAGTATCCCATGGGCCGCTCTACCGGCTCCTTTGGCTGCCTCTGGCCTGCTGGGTACTGAGAAAAAGCAAGCATAAGCTGCCAGCTTCTCGAAGCCTGGACGGGAGATCCACACAGCATGACTTATACTGTGTTCATCTAGTCAAACTGTCACAAAGCCTTGACTCAAGAAGATGAGATCAAGTTCCAACTTGTAGCAAAAGAAGTGTCAGAGAATTGATTGGCCATTTTTAAACCATTACAGATATTTTTTTCTTACTGCAAACATAATTCCATTTGGTTGATATGGGAAAAAAAATTGAGCATTATTATAGATAAGTCATACATATCAAAATTAGAATCTCTTCAGAGGTACTAATCCCTTCACTGTATACTATCAGTTCAGACAGACAATAGACCTATAATTAAGGCTCAATCTTTGCCTCCATTTACTCTTCTACAAAGGAGATAATAATAATCTCTCTTGTAGGAAATGAGAAGGGTTATTTATAACTGTAAAAGCAAAATGTACTTATAATTGCTTTAATAGATGCTTATTAATAGTGAATTACCTGCAAAATGTCCTACACAAGTGAAAGCTGTAATCATTTAGTGCTTAAATAATTTTGCAAGATAGAGCCTTTGAAGGTTGTTTAGACAACTACCCATGCTGGAATTGTAGAAGCCACTAATTAATTTTGCTGAACATGTAGTAAAATATCAATGCTAACTTTTAAAGTATAATTATTGTATAATACTCCTAAGCATTTGATAAGATTGACAAGAAAAATATTTGTGTACCTTCAGCTTTTACAAAAGGAACAATATTTAATGAATGCCACAGAGCTTTTGCAAATAAATAATGTTTTATAATGTATTTTTTAGGACACTAAATGACATATTCAGCCAGGTTGCCCAGCAATGTTTCTATCCAGGGATTGAACTGTACCTTAGGGTAGAGACTTTCTAATAATATTTAGAAATACTGAGTTGCCTCTCTTGTTATAACAAAAATTTTCAACTTTAACTAAGTAATATGAATGATTTCAAAACTAGCTGTTTGTGAGGAGGGGCCAGTCAGTATTTTATTTAGTTCACAAGCACAGTAACTGGTTGAGATTTTCCCACAGGGGTCCCAGGAGGTATGTCAAATGACTTTCTGTGAGGCAATTTAGACCACAGAAAGCAGTAACTTCCTCAACTCAGCCACTTAAGGAAAGATTGGTTAAATAAGATGAGATTTGTCCTAGCTAAAAATGGGATCTACAGCTGGGAGGTTGGCTCCTCAGGAACCAGAGGGGAGAGAGCTCTATTACCCAGTTAGCATTCTAACTGCAAGAAAACAAAATGACTAGAAACATGAGTCACACCCAGCCAGGCAGCAGGCCTTATTTGTGTCTCTATTTTATGCTCAGAGTGGTTTATAAAGCAATCATTTCAATGTCATCCATGTCCCTAACTTATGTTTTTGTACAAATCATCTATAGTCTCCTAAGTTTCACATGGAGGGAATTATCTGGAGTACTACAAGCTTACCTTCAAGGATTTCCAAAGGGGTATATTGGGTGTGAGCTTTTTTTAAATCCAGTTAAAAATATGATGCCCTGTCCCCTAAACCAAATTCTGTGTGAGACAGAATCCAAACAATCCAAACTCAGTCACAAGAAATGCGGCCCCTACCACAGTTCAGCAGAGAAGCTCCCACCCTGGATCATGTGACAGCCCCTTAAGGTCTTCTCAGGCAAGTTTCTTGCTTTCCTTTGCTCACTATGGTTTAGGAGATTCTATTACTCTATATTTCATTACTGTCCTAAAATTTCTGAAGCTAAGTAACCTTATAAAGAAAACAGGTTTGTTTCACTCAGAGTTCTGGAAGTTCAGGGCCCCCGCATCAGTTCAATCCTGATGATGGCTTCATGATTAATGGCTTCACCATAGTAGAAGCACAGGTAGGAGAAATAGATCACATCACAAGAGGCAAGGAGCTATCCAGGGACAAGGCTCTGCCTTTATAATGTTTAAGGGTCATAGCATAATTAACTCATTTCTCACAAAAACTACCTTGCTCTCTTCTGAGGACACTACTTGCAGGGACATAAGGATCACTGACTGTCTTAGTTACTTTTCACTCATTGCTAGGACAAAATATCAACATCCAAAATGAAGGAGGGAAAGTTTATTTAGCTCACAGTTAGTAGAGATTTCAGTCCACACTCCGCTGGTTCCAGAGCAAACAGCAGCAGTTTGTGGCAGCAGAAAGCAACAAGGAGCAGAAGAGGAGCAGTGGCTCCTGCGTGAATCAAGATTCTCCCTTCCTTCTACACTGATTGTGAAGACCAGTGCTCCACCCTGAAGATTGGGGCTCCTCTGAAGAGGCACAGCTGTGAAGTGGTGGGGTGAAGATCAGAACTCCTTTAGGGAAGTGGGGTGCAGAAGCCTTCTTCAACTCCTTTATATACGCTTTTTTTGCTAAGTCATTCTGGGGCAGGTCCTCCCTGCCCTAGGGCCCACACTCCAAAGCATGGAATCCAGGGATCCAGCCAAGCGTCCAGCATCTCAAGTTGATGCAAGGTATCAACCACACACCTACCAATCATGATATCATGACCAAGTCTTAAAGGTCTCTCCACCTCCTTTCAATACCAACTGGGAATCCACCCTTCAACACAGGGCCCTCTGGGCACAGTCTGCATGCAAGTACAACAGAAATAAGGGTGAAGTGCTGAATAATCCTTAAAGAGGAAAACAAAAAACTAAATCCCACATTGGATTTTCTCTGCATCGTGGTGAGGGCATGCTGAAAAATTGGTTTCTAATTTATAATTTAACAAGTGGCAGGATATTTCAACATTAGCAAATGAGGGGAAATGCGTTATGTAACACCAGTGACTCAAACCGTGAGTGTGGCTTTCCTTTCTGGCCAGTTATACTGAGTAGATGTCACCATCACATGGTGGGGCTGTTAGGAGCCCGGTGGATTTCCCTGATACTTTTTGGATCCATGAGATCATTTGAGCAGCACCTCATTTTCAGACTATAGTAGTGAAATCCCACAGTAGATTTCAAATTGTTAACAGAAGGGATGGTTAGATAGCTCAGTAGACTAAGTTCCTGCCTAGGGACCGAGGTTAGATCCCAGGCACCACAGGCCACTCTGGCCACACCTCCAGGTGTACTGAGCAGGCCACCCAGACTGGGCATAGTGACACATGCCTGTAATTCCAGCCCTGAGGAGGCTGAAAACAGGAGGATTGCTAGGAGTACAAGCTGCATAGTGAGACCCTGTACCAAACACATTTTAAAAAATAAAATTAAATAAATTATAAATACACACAACAAAAGAACTTTATGTAATTTTTTAACAGAGAAGAAGGAAGAGGAGAAATTAATAGTAGGAGGCAACATTCACAACACCAGAACCAAATCACTACTATAGTCTGAAAATGAGGTGCTGCTCAAATGATCTCATGGATCCAAAAAGTATCAGGGAAATCCACCGGGCTCCTAACAGCCCCACCATGTGATGGTGACATCTACTCAGTATGACTGGCCAGAAAGGAAAGCCGCACTCACGGTTTCAGTCACTGGTGTTACATAAAACATTTCCCTTCATTTGCTAATGTTGAAATATCCTGTCACTTGTTAAATTACAAATTAGGAACCAATTTTTCAGCATGCCTTCACCACGATGCAGAGAAAATTAAAGCAGCTGTGAAGGAACAGACAAGCATGGGTAGACTGTAGATTTTCTGAAATGCATCCACGGAACAATGACGAGCTTTCTTTTTAATAGATTCCCCAGAAAACGGCACGCTGGGCTCACTGAAGCAAGAAGTAAAAAGAAATGACTGAGCAATATGAAAAGGTGGAGAGCCAGACTCCTTTCTTGGAAGGTTTCAATGCTGAAATAAAAGGCACTTGGTAACCCTTGTCTCCTCCCGCCAGGAAACCAGGGCCACCCATCCTCATGCTGCCAGCCACTGTAACCAATGTCCCCCACAATAATAAAAATTGTGACAGTGAAACTTTTCAATTCACACTTCCTAAAACTTCAGGCTGCATAGCTGCTAGAAAGATTAGTGAAGCCGGTTTTGTTTCAGATTTGGACTGTACTTAATACTACCTCTGTCAACTTCTGGTTGAATGGGAGAGGGTCATTCTCTTTGATGAAATCTTCGTCACAGTCTGTATATTCAAATATTTTAAGTCTAGCTTAGATTTCGAAATAAAAGCAGTGCTGCAAAATATTCAGGATTCCCTATAATTTCTGGATGCTCAATAAGATTTATACACATAACCCTCACTGGATGGATTTTTTAAATTATTTTTATTAGTACATGTTTGCTGCATATAATGATTACATTCATTGTGAGGAGGAGGAGCTCCTAAATAACAGCTCTCCAATCCAACAGTGTCTGTGTGAGCCTAAATGGTACTGAGAAGAAGTCTAATATTCTCTCATGTTTTGGGTTTAAAAACTCTTTTAATGACCAGTTCTCCTGGCCTTCCCAGCCTCCAGCCCCTACACCACCACCACTAACGAGTCAAGAAAGAAAGAGGACCTACAATCAATTTCATCCCCTAAGTATCCTATTTTACCTCTAATGGGCTTATCCAGTTTGTTAGCAACAAATATATTTAAATGTTTTCCAATATGTCTCGCATGAGCATAGAATGCTTTTCTTATCTATGATTTCTTTCCATGCAAAACAAACTATTTTCCCTAAACCTTAAGTGAAAGCCCTCCCTGATCCTCTGTGAGGTAGATGCCTGTTCATCGTGCAAGCTCTCGCTCTGACTGTCAGATATCATTACACAATGAGTTTTCTAACCACAACTAGGTTATTTTTAAGCTGTCTCATTCTTCAGGAAAAAGGGAGTGATGCTTTAGCCATGTAATGCACAGAACATCTGAAAACAGTGGGAAGATATAATTTTAAATGAAAAGTATCTTTCCTCGGTGCTCAAATGGCATCAGTGAAATTTTCAAAGTTCAAGGGCTGGAGTTGCCAATGAATAATGGGAATCTGAGGGTATGTATAAGAAAAGAAAGATAAGATAGCCAGCTCTATGCTTACTGACCTTAAGTATAGCTCCATGCAGCTCTTAGAAGTTTCTGTGTGGGTCAGATGGTCAGGGTGCTCTAAAATCCTCACAGGTTTTTCTTCCCTTTTCTTCTTTTTATTGCTATCAGAATATTTCTCCTTTCATATACTATTATAGGATCTTCTACTGTTGAACTATTTCTTACAGCATGTTCTTTCTTTGTTCAGCTGAATTCCTTTCAATGTCTGAAAAAGTGATAGCCTTATTTTATTTATATAAAGGAGACAGGTGCCAGAATCAGGCTTCTTGTATTGGAGTCTTGATTTTAGCATTTGTTAGTTGTATGACCTTGGGCAGGTTCACTGAACCTCTTTGGGCCTCAGTTTCCTCAAAATGGGAATAATAAAAGAACTTGGAAGATTGCTAAAGATTCCATTTTAATAGGTAGATAATGGACTTAATAAGATTAATTATGTTGCCCTTAGTAAATGTTCATTAAGTACTGACAAATCATTGAAAATACTTTTTGGAAAATCGATGTGATTATTTGCTATTACTGGTGCTTTAATTATATTGTTAGTATATCCTTTCTAAACTTATATGTCCTTTACATTCCTGTCATTCCCTGTAGTCTTTTTCATCATTTAGTTCATCTGAATCATTTAGGTTTTAGATTTTTCCTCAGACATATCACTTACAAGTGGTTCCAGCTCAGAATGGTGGCTGTCATGGGTGCAACAACAATATACTAAGAGTATATTGATGGTTTTGTGTGAGCTCCTGAGAAAACTAGTCATGGGACACCGGATTTGAATGTGTCTCCCACAGTTCAAATGTATTTCAGTACAATGTGAGTCTCAGTGTAACAGTGTGAAATGTGTGAATTTCAGAGGTGAGTAGGACAGAGAGCTCTGTCCTTATGAATGGATTAGTAAGGTGGTGCCATTGTGGGTTCATTACCAAGAGAATGCATTATAAAAGCATAGAAGCACCCACTGCCACTCTCTCACACTCTGCCAGGGAAGGAGACAGCAAGAATGTCCTTGTGAGGTGCCGGCCCCTTTGACATTGAACTTCCAGCCTCCAGGATAGTGAGCAATGTTTCTTTTCTTTATAAATCATCCAATCTCTGGCATTCTGCTATAGCAACATAAAATAGAATAAGGCAGAGGATGAACAGCCAACCTGGAATCCGGGGAGATGCAAGGACCTCCCCAGTAAAAATGGGAGGGGTACAATAGACAGACACCAGGGCAACCAGACCTTCCGAGGGGTGACAGTTCCAGCAGTACATGGTTTAAAACTAGAATAATCTCAGTGCTTTTCTTTTCTGTCTTGTGCATTCCATCTTCTCTTCTCCATGTCACTGGAAGAATTGAGAGGAGAGAAATGGTAAGGACATCCTAGGCTGCACTAAAAGGTTGCACAAGGGCTGGAACCATGGGAAATAATCACTTCCAAATCCAACATAACACTCAGACTCAGCCATTGCTTAGCAAGACATATAATGCACAGGTAACAAATTCCCTATCATGAATTTGTCATTATTCATATCTGAAATGTTCCAGTAGCTTCTTTCTAAGCACACTCATTGTGGTAGACGAGGTAGCTCAGCAGTGTAAAGCACCTTCTTAGGCAAGCATAGGCAGTGTAGGGGACCATGGTTCAATCCCCAGCACCACATGCCATACCAGCCCCACCCTCAGAGTGGGCTGAGTCAATCAAAATAAAACAACTCAGTCATTGGTAACACAGAATTTTTAAATTACTTTCCAGGCAATGCAAGGAAGACCTGAACCAAGAATACTTTTGCAAGAGTAATCAAAAAAATATTTGCTCACCTGCTTTGTGGCAGGCCCTGGGCATCCCAGTTCATCTATAACACCATAATAATCTAAACCACCAACCCAGCCAGACAGATACCTCAGCGGTTTAAGCACCCATATGGCAAGCACAAGAACGTGAGTTCAAACCCCAGTATAAATCAATCAATCAAACCATTACCCCATCTACATTCTTTTCTCAAAATTTACTTCTCCATTCACCTTGCTGTGACTACCAAATTTCACTTTCTCTGGTAGCTGTCTATCATGAAGGGAATAATTATTGCCTAATTCTCAAATATATTATTTATTATTATTTCCTGATAAAACTTAGGACCCTTTGTTAGGGGATGATATAGAGCCTTGGCTCATTTCTACAAAACACCATTTTCCTCCCAGGCTTTTGATCAAATTGATATCCATAGGGCAAATCTGTCTGCACTATAATGAAATAAATCACTATTCCTGCGCTATTAACAACATGTTTTTACTTAGATTTTTAATTGTTTTTCTATTTTATGTTTTTAATTTTCTATTCTAAATATTTTATTTTTATTATTATTTTTATT
This sequence comes from Ctenomys sociabilis, assembly GCA_004027165.1. Taxonomy (NCBI): domain Eukaryota; kingdom Metazoa; phylum Chordata; class Mammalia; order Rodentia; family Ctenomyidae; genus Ctenomys; species Ctenomys sociabilis. The sequence goes on from PVKA01010019.1 coordinate 55,801, forward strand.
GAAGAAAAAATAGCAATGAGACAGTTTCAAGACAAATTAGCATGACAGGTCCGATAAGTTAATACATTGCAAACTTTTCATAATGTTTTGGTGTCATACAAGGTACACACATGATATACTTACAGGTATTATTACAGCAGATGTCTCTAATCAGTGAATAAAGAGAATGTAGCTATATACTTAATTTTTATAACTGAATTGTATCACAGATTCAATAATTAATACTTTCTATCTCTTTTAGTACTATGGAATAACACTAGGGAGATAACTTGTTATCTCACTAGATAGTACTAGAAGCCAACATAATATCTTGTTCAACCACTATTAATGCAAATCTTGCTTCTCAAAAAATTATGCAGAAGCACAGCATATTTATCCTAACTGTACTGTTTATACACACACATCATGATTCATCCTTTGTATATCCCTTTTTTTTTTTTTTTTTTTTTTTTTTTTTTTTTTTTTTTTTTTTTTTTTTTTTTGTCTAGACCTGACAAAGATGAGCACGCCATTCTCATTAAACCAATTTAGGTGCCTGAATGCAGTGACACAAGCCAACACACTCCAGCATTCCACAGTAATAGTAAGTTATCTGAAGAAGTTGTTGACTATAGCCATTTAGAGCTCAACTTATTATTATGATCCCGTGTTGTATACCTCATTTTTATACTTTTCTGCTGGATGGTTAAGACCAAGATAGCTCAAGACCTATATACCAAAAGATGTACCTTTTGTTTCTGATGAGGTCAGTGAAGTCCCCTCACGGTTTATCTTGCAATCCTGTACCTTACTCTGTAGATTCTTTGTGTCATCCATGCAGATGAGTGAGGGCCAATGCTTGACCAGTTTGCTCTCTGTGTGAGCCTGACAGAAAGTTTTCTATCCATGTGACTCTCCCCAGGCACAGCATACATCATCGATTCTTTCCACTGTGGCTCTATAATCTTGATCAGAAAATTTGTGGCACAACTGAGTTTCATGATGTTGCAGTACAGGTTCTCCTATGTCCCAAGTCTTCACTAACCTTGAAAAGCTAGGGCCAAAATGTTGGCTGGCCTTGGAGCTCTTCTCTTTCTCCAATTTGGATCTGTGAACTTAGGTTATTAAGCATCTAGAAGAAAAGCTGATTAGTATCCTGCAGCATATGCCATTCACTTTGCCTTATCTGACTCAATAGATTTTAGTTGTTGTATGTTTCCATTTGTATTTCTGCTTTTCACTTCTTATGTTAGGGAGACTATATGATATTTACACATGTGTGTCTCGATTATTTCACTTACGAGTACATGTTCAAGAGGCATCCACTTCAATATAAATGCTTCAAGTTCATCATTCTTTATAGCTGAGGAATGCTCCATTGTATAGAAATACCACATCTTTTTCAACCATTCCTCATGTGATGGACATCTTGGCTGTTTCCAAGATTTTGCTATTCCAAATTGTGCTGCCACAAACATAGCTACACATGTATCACTATGATACAATGTTTTCATTTCCTCTGGGAAAATTCCCAGTAGGAGAATAGCCGGCTTGAATGGGATTTCTAGTCCTACTCTTTTGAGGACTCTCCACACTGATCTCCACAATGGTTGAACCAGTCTACATTCCCACCAGCAATGGAGAAGTGTTCCCTTTTCCCCACAACCTCTCCAACATTTGTGCTTGGTTGATTTCCTTATGATAGCCATTCTTTCTGGAGTGAGATGGTATCTCAGTGTTGCTTTTATTTGCATTTCATGAACAGCTAGCGATGTAGAGCATTTTTTCATATATTTATTTGCTTCTTTAATTTTGTCCTCTGAGAAGTGTGTATTCATCTCAGAAGCCAATTTCTGAATTGGGTCTTTAAGTTTGTGGGCCCTGTTATACCTTAGTTCTTCATATATTCTAGACAGAAGACCTTTGTTTCATTGGTTTTGAGTTAAGATTTTTTCAAAATTTGTGGGTTGTCTTTTCATTTTGATGACAATTTGTTTTGACATGAAGAAACTCCTTAAGAAGAGTTAATCCCAGTTGTTGATTATTTCAAGTCTTTCCCATGCAAATATGTGTTTATTCATGAAATCTTTACCTACCCCTATGTCTTCAAGAATTCCTTCTACTTTCTCTTCCAGGAGATTGAGTGTTTCTGTTTTAGTGTTTAGATCTTTAATCCATTTTGACTTTAGCTTAGCGCATGGTGATAGAGTTGAGTTAAGTTTTAGTTTTCAGCATACAGAAAGCCAAGTTTTCCAGCACCATTTCTTAATAAAGCTTTCTTCCAGTAAGCTTGACTAGCCCCTTTGTTGAAAATCAGATGGCTGAGTGTGTTCATAGATGCCTATGTGTGATCTAATCTATTCCACTGATCCTCAGGTCTATTTTGTTGCCTATATTATGTTGATTTTATCACAGTAGCTTTGTAATATAATTTCAAGTCAGGAAGTGTGATGCCTCCTGTCGTGTTTTTATTGGCCAAGATTGCCGTTGCTATTCTAGGTGATTTGTGGTTCCAAATAAACTTTAAGAATTATTTTCTAGGTCTAGGAGGTATGTTGGTGGCAGTTTGATAGGGATTGCATTAAATCTGTACAGCAATTTTGGTAGTCTAGCCATCTTCACGATGATGGCTCTTCCTACCCAGGAGCATGGAATATCTTTCCATTTTCTGAAATCCTCTATAATCTCTTTTCTTAGGGTGTTGTAATTTTCCATGAAAAGATCTTTGACTTCCTTGGTTAAGTGCATTCCAAGGTATTTCATTTTCCATGGTGCAATTGTAAAAGGTATTGTTTCTATTGTTTCCCTTTCAGTGTGCTTGTTATCTGTGTAGAGGAATGTTATTGACTTTTGAGGATTGACTTTGTACCTGCTATGCTACTGAATTGCCGTATCAGTTCTAGAAGTTTCTTGGTGGAATTTTTGGGGTCTTACAAGTAAAGTATCACGTCATCTGCAAATAGTGATAATTTAACTTCTTCTTTACCTATTCTTATTCCTTTTATTTCTCCCTCTTTTCTAATGGCTGTTCCTAATGATTCCAAAACTATATTGAATAGGAGGGGTGATAGAGGACATCCTTGTCCTGTACCTGATTTAAGAGTAAAAGATTTCAGTTTTTCCCCATTTAGGATTATATTAATATTTGGGTTGTCATACATGGATTTTACCAAGTTGAGGTAGAGTCCATCTATTCCAATTTTCGGTAGGACTTTGAACATGAATGAGTGTTGGACTTTGCCAAAAGCTTTCTCTGCATCAATTCAGATGATCATGTGGTTTTTAGATTTCATTCTATTAATATAGTGTGTTACATTTACAGATTTTCGAATATTGAACCATCCTTGCATCCCTTGGATGAATCCTACCTGGTCATGGTGTATGATCTTCTCGATGATCTGGTGTATTCTATTTACTAGGACTTTACTGAGTATTTTTGCATCTATGTTCATGAGGGAGATTAGCCTACAGTTCTACTTTTTGGTTGTGTCTTTCCCGGGTTTTGGAATCAGTATAATATTTGCCTCCAGAAATGATTTGAGGAGGACTCTTGATTCAGTTTTGGTAATTTGCACCTTTTGAGGAATCTGTCCATTTCTTCTGTGTCTTCTATTCTGTGAGCGTAAAGATTCTCGAAGTAACTTGATAATCTTCTAGATTTCCACTGGGTCTGTGGTGATTTCACCCTTTTCATTCCTTATTGCTTGTACTTGAATTTTCTTTTGCCTCTTTTTGATGAGGTTGGCAAGAGGCTTATCAACTTTATTTAGTTTTTCAAAGAACCAACTTTTTGATTTGTGGATTCTTTGAACTGTTTTCTTCATCTCAATTGAATTAATTTCTGCTCTAATCTTTATCATTTCTTGCCGTCTTTGCGATCTGGGTTTTGTTTGCTCTTCTTTTTCTAGTTGACAGAGGTGCACCATTATCGTGCTAATTTGTTCCCGTTCTGTTTTGCTAATGTGTGAATTCATAGCTATGATTTTTCCTCTAAGAACTGCTTTCATCACATCCCATAAATTCCAATAAGTTGTACTTGAATTTTCATTGAATTGTAGATATTCTTGAATTTCTTGTTGAATTTCTTCTGCGACCCATTGATTGCTGAATAGGGTGCTGTTTAGTTTCCATGAATTTAGTGGGTTTTTCTGGTTTCTTTTGTCATTTATTTCCAGTTTCATTGCATTGTGGTCAGATAATATGCAAGGGATAATTTCTATTTTCTTGCATATACTTAGGTGTGACTTCTGCAGTAGTATGTGGTCTATTTTGGAAAATGACCCGTGTGCAAATGAAAAAAATGTGTATTCAGCTCTGGTTGGGTGGAACACTCCGTATATGTCCACCAGGTCCATTTTTTCCAAGCTCTGGTTCAGTTCTGCTACTTCCTTGCTAATTTTTTGTCTGGTTGACCTATCTTTTTGAGATAAGGGTGTGTTCAGGTCTCCTGTTAAGATTGTGTTCTTAGACATTAAGTTTTTCATGTCTATTAAGATTTGTCTTACATAGTTGTGTGTTCCTGTGTTTGGTGCGTAAATATTTATGAGTTTTACTTCTTGCTCTTGCATTTTTCTCCTGACCAATATATAGTGGCCTTCTTTGTGTCGTTTGATCATTCTCGGTTTGAGGTTGAGACTGTCTGAGAATAGAATTGCTACTCCTGGTTTTTTCTGAGGTGCTAGGGCATGTAGTATTTTTTTCCATCCTTTGACTTTGAGCCTATGAATGTCTTTTTGGGTTAAGTGTGTTTCTTGTATACAGCATATTTTTGGATTTTTTTTCCTAATCCATTGTGCCAGTCTATTTCTCTTAATTGATCAGTTGAGTCCATTTACATGGATGATTATAATTGAAGTGTGCTGACTTATGTTTGTCATGATATTTACCTGGTGTTGTTTACTCCTTTGTAACCTGTGTTTAATTGTCTGTTCTGTTTAGTGGGTTCCTTCCATTCTCATTCATGGAGTTCTGGTCATCGTGGTCTTTCTCTAGAATATCTTTCAGCAGCCTGTGAAAGGATGGCTTTGTCATCATGAAATCCTTTAGTTGTTCTTTGTCGTGGAAGTATTTCACTTCTCCATCAAACTTGAAAGAGAGTTTTTCAGGGTATAATAGTCTGGGATGGAATTTCTTTTCATGTAGGACTTGAAGAACTCTGCTCCATGCTCTCCTTGCCTTCATTGTTTGTGTAGAGAAGTCGGCTGTAATTCTGATGTGTTTTCCTTTGAATGTGAGCTCCTTCTTCTCTCTAGCAGCTTTCAGTATATTGTTTTTGTGTTGGATTTCTGGGATCTTAACTATTATATGTCTTGGTGTGTTTCTACTTTGTTTGAAATTATTTGGTGTTCTGTATGCTTTGGTGAGCTGAATGTTGGATTGTTTCCTCATATTTGGGGAGTTTTCTGTGAGTATTTCTCCTCACAGAAAATGACATTTTTATGTCATTTGTATTGACTCCTTCATTCTCTTTGATACCAATTATTCTCACATTGTTCATCCTGCCATAATCTTGCAGGTGATAGATTATTTTTTCCTGCATTATCATTGTTTTATGAGATCCTTTCTCACCTTTTCACTAGCTGCTCTGGCATCTTCAAGATCTGAAACTCTGTCTTTGCTTTCACTCAAATGGTTTTGTAGACTCGTGATTTATATTTTTAGTTCTTCTATATGTCTTTGACTGTGTTTCATGTGTTCTATTTCTTTTCTGTATTGCTCATTCAAGGAATCCATCATATTTCTGATCTCCTCAATTTTTTTATCCATTTCTTCTTTAGAGGGAGTTTTTAATTTCTTTTCTGCAGTGTTTCTTTCAAATTGGGTTTCCTCTGTATATTTCTGGACTTGTTTCTGTATTTCAGATTCTATGACTTCAAAGAATTGTTGCTTTTTCAAAGAATTCTTTTTTGATTTCAGAACATATTTCTGCTTTGAGTTCCTCATGATCTTTTTGCTGTTGTTTGTTTGCTTCAGATGCTGTTAATTCATACATTTCAGCTGGAATACTGCTCTCTGCACTTGTTTTGGGTGAGCCTAGTTTTTCCACCCGATGTTTCTGGAATTCATTCTTTATTTCAGATACTATGTATTCAGATATTTCTTTTTTAATTTGGGGAATTACTTCTCGTTTTATTTCCTCTATAGCTTTCTGCTGTTGTTCTTTTGCTGCTGTATCTGTTAATTCATTCATTGCAGCTGAACTAGTGTCCTCTGCCCTTCCCGGTGGACTCAAGGTCTGGGATTGCGTTTTTCTCCTTGTCTTTGTCATTTTGTATAGCACTGACCTTTGACCTTTGGCATAGAGCTTTGGTGCAGCTATAACCTTAGCTTGTTATGAGATTCGGGTGCCAGTCTATTAAGTTTGAGATTATCCAGGTATGTCTATCCTGGATCTAGCTGTTGTGTTCAGTTCCTTTTTTGGTACAGCTCCTTTGGTTCCCCTCTGTTGGTTCCCGGGGTCAGCCCTCCTGTGTCAGGCAGGTCACTCCCCAGGTGGACAGGCCTGGGCTTTGGTGGGTCTTCTGGGCTCACAAAAGGATAGTGGATAATCTTATTCACTGAATAGGCTGTACTGGGTCGGCCAGCCTGTGCTGGGTCCAGGTCTACAGGCCGCAACCTGAGAAGGCTGGGAAAGGTCCCTCCGGTGCAGTGGGGCTGGAGCCCTCACTCACAGGCCAGGATGCGCTAGGTTTCGGGCCATGGGGTGGGACCGACAATTGCTAAGAAATGTCCCTCTGGCATGGCAGGCTTCAAGTTCTCACTCCAGGCCAACCTGCACTGAGTCTTTGGCCGTGGGGTGGGACCAGCAATCGCTGGGAAATGTTTCTCTGGTGCGGTGGGCCTGAAGCTCTCACCTGGCTGCGGGGGGTTGGGGGACAGGGAATCCCTGCAAAATGTCTCTTCTACATGGCGGGCCTGGAGTTTTACACTCACTGTATGTTGATGCCCAGGGAGTCAGGGAAATTCCCACTTGCTCAGCAGGCTTTAGGGCAGGGGATCCAGGGAGGTGCTGGTGAGTGGGTCCTGAGGTTTCAGGCCAGTCACTGGCTTGGAGAGCTTGGGGGCGGGGATCTGGGTAGCGCACGTGAGAAGAAGCCAATGGCTCTCCCTCAGACTCACCATACACTCACTGATCTGGGAAGCCTGGTGAGTTGTGCCAATTCTCACTCACTGGGAGATTCAGGAGGCCTGTAGAGTCAGCCACTGTCTCAGGCCAGTCCTTGGCTGGGTGGCGTGGGCAGGATCGAGTAGGCTGCTGGAGTCCGCCAGGCTGTCTTGGGAGGTCTCTGGGGCTGGGTGGGTGTTGCTGGCTCGAGGAGGATGGTGGAGTGGGCCTCGCTGTCTCTGGCTTGTCTCCTGTGGTATTTCTATACAATGGAGTATTATTCAGCTGAAAAGAATGATAAACTCAAAGTCTTCATATTTAATTCAATGCCATTTGACAATATACTTATAAGCAAAATAAACCAGACCCACATGTGCAAGTATCATATAGTACCCTTAGTATAACTCAAAAGAAGAATTGCAAATAGAAATGTATAACACAATTAAAAAGAAAGTGAGAATTTGAGCACTGGACAATGAGGAGAGGGCAAGGAGAAAAGCTGAGAAACATGACAGAGGCAAGGCCATTCACTTATGCACAGTAGATGGGTATGACAATGATCCTAAGAAACATCAGGTGATTTTTGAAACTAGCAGTTAACTGGTAGGATTCTCACCCCAACTAACCAATTTTTTCAATACCACTCATGAAAAGATTGTCCCATGTTTAACATGGATATTATGATGCACAAGAGAGTGTTTTAGCTTTTCTTTTCTATTTTGGACCATATTTTCTTGGAAGGCTGTATCATCTAGTTCTAATAGATCATGATCTTACCACAGTTATGAATTTATTTTACATTATGACCATGTATAAGCAAGAGAAGAGTAACTGAGACAGGGCTGTACCATCAGCCTAGATCTAAGAATGAAAATGACAGAGTGGAGCCAACAACAGGCCTACAGGGACTATGTATCAAAAACCAAGCAGAAACCTGCTGTTGTACAACATTGGTGTTTGAGTTTTGTTTCTTACAAAAGCAAAATGCTATACTCTGACACTTGTAAGTAATTTATTCATATTCATTAAACATATTCATTGTACTAGGCCTTAGGCTAAGTGGAAGCAATAAAATTATGTTCAAGAATTAACAGTTGACCTTAGGTATTTTCAGGCTAGTGGAAGAGAAAAATAGTAAAATGTATAATTATAACTAATGTGACAAAGTGCCATAATTGAAACAAGCACTAAACACACATAAGCTTAATAAATGAGTACCTGTTAAGCTTCCTGAAGAAGATAACTTTAAAACTGAGAACTATTGGATAAGTAAAATGATTTTTAAAATTAATTGAACTAGCCACAAATTAGGCCAAACTATGAAAAATATATAGCTGTCTTACATAGTCTATGTATGTAAAATAATTATGAAATTTACTCTTCAGCTGGTCAAGTTGAAGAAGCGATGAAATGCACTGCTAAATTTATCAGCTGGCCAGAGGTACAATAAACTAGCACTACAAACTGGGCAGCGTAAGCAGGAGAAATTTACTTTCTCCAGTTCTGTAAGCCGAAGGTCCATGATCAAGACAGCATCTGGGTTAGTATCTTCTCCTTGGCTTGTAGATGGCCCTAAGTGTATGTGATCTTGCCTCTGTAAGCCTTTGTCCTGATGTCCTCTTCCTCTAAGGACATCTTCAGGGCCCAGCTAATGACTCAGTTATCCTTAACTCCCTCCATAGAGATCCTACATTTAATAGAGTCACATTCTGAATATGAAGTACTCAGAGCTAGGATCTGTGATGGGAGAGAAGGAAAATGATGCCTACACTGAGTTTACCCTAAAAATAAACTCACAAAGAAAGAAAAGTCTGTTTCCTTGAATATAAGAATCTTGCTAAACTTCAGAAACAATATAAAAATAGAAATCCATAAAGTGTTGGTGAATAATAACTGTAAGAAAAAAGCATTACGTGGTTTGACATAACTTATTAGTAAAGCCTGTCAAGTGCTATGAATAGCTATTATTTATTATCTATTTTCTTGAATTTCCTTGTAACTAGAAGGAAATTTGTTGCTTAATATGGTAATAAATTTAAAATGAATGCTACTTCATTCTTCTTCAAGCAGAAATCCATTTTTAAAAATCATAAGTAAAGGGTTATATTTTCTACTTTATACTTTGAAATGCTAAGATTATTAAATGGAAAAGTAAATTATAATTAAACTGAGAAGAAAATTTTTAGGGCCTGTGGAGATGGCTCAGTAGAGTAAGTGCTTCCCTGGCAAGCTCAAGGGTCTGAGTTGAATCCTTGGTTCCACCAAAAAAAAAAAAAAAGAAAATTTCAAAATTAGAAATTTTTTCTTCTTGATTAGAGTTAATACAGAACATAAATATAATTTGTATTAAAAGATCAATCTCTGAGTTTATGGATTGGCTCCTATATACAAGATAATATAGTATTATGGATATTCTGAGGCAAGGAAGATCCTTGGAAGGAAAGAAAAATTGTGTGGCAGAAAAAAGATTAAATCAGGGGCCGGTGAGATGGTTCAGTGGAATAAGTGCTTCCCTGGCAAGCGCAACATCCTGAGTTCAATCCTTGGTTCCACCAAAAAAAAAAAAAAGAAAGAAAAGAAAATATTGAATCAGAAGTCAGATGACCTGGATTCAAACTCTGCTCTCAACCATTCACACCACATGATCACTGTAATTAATCATCCTTGGGCAGCCTCTTCTATAATAAGGATAATGAAAACTATCATTTAAAACTATCAAATAATATGCCATTTAAAAATATCACTTAAAGCTATCAAATAAGATAATGCACATTAAGCATTTTTTAAACTTTTAGTTTTCATGATGTCAGATACAGATGATTTGTCATTTAAGATTCTGAGCATCTGAATACCATAAGATGTGTCACCATAGTTCATCCATCAGACACAAATACTATATTGCCTGTCATTTCAGTTGCTGGTGATCTGGTGCAGACAGAGTTCAGAACAAGGTACACTAAGCCCAGTTGAAATTCTGAAATATCCAGTAGCCAAATTCTATGATAGATTATGTTCCTGGCTTCAGAAAACATTAGGGAAAGGCTGTCCACCAAAATAAGCCCAAAAAGAAAGCAATTTAAAAACCTATCCTAAGACTTTTAAAACCACATTGTGCAAACTTTAATTTATGTTAAAATGTTATAAATTTCTTCACTGTATGCATTTTTTAAGTTGGTCACCTTGGCTTGTAATGAACGAAGTTCTTAGAGTAGATCTGAAATGTTGTC